>JARYGA010022796.1:0-32361 GCA_030545235.1 Helianthus tuberosus | reverse complement strand
CGATGAGCTCGAAGGATAACCTTCGATGGATATAGATGGACCTCGAAGGATGCCAATCCTTCGAGGTATGTGTGGATCCTTCGATAGGTCTTATCTCGATAGATGATCTTTCGATCATTCTATCTGATCCTTCGACCAGACGAGTTGTGAAGGTTATATATACTGATGTAAGTGTTCACTTCATTGGTGTGAGTGAACTTAGTCTTGTTGAGAGCGTATTTTCAGTTTGGTCAAGGGCTGTAACCGTGTCCACTGAAATACAAGAGAAAACTTTGATATCTTGCGTGTCTACCTTTCTCTTTGTAGCTTGTGTTCTCATTATAAACTACCGGTTTGCATTCTAGCTTGGATTCCGCACTTGCTAGTGTGTTGAACTTAACAAGGATAAGGTTTAACCTCAACCTCCGAGGGACCTACATAGATAACCTTTCTCTTTCATAAACACATCAACAACCAGCTCATTTCCTCTCCTCCATAACCACCTACGGCCGCCACCTTACCACCATCATCCACCCACTTCCAAGTCTTGTTCAACCATTTCCTACATACTCAAAGGTGATAAGGATCATACAAGGAGGCTCGGTGCTTTCGGAAGTGCAAGAACCTCTCTAGATTTCTTTTATCCACCTCGTTTACGTCTTGTTTCTTCCCTAGCCTCGAGCTAGTAGTAAGTGCCTCTAAACATCATCTTGATCTCGTTTAAAGTGGTTAATAGTAGATGTAATGGTTGAAAATCAAAAACACACATGAACATAACTTAAAGTCTTGAACATAAGGAATAAAAGATGGATAAAGAGAAGTTATGTGTGTAAATCATGTAGATCTTGTGTTGTTATGATTCTTGATTGATTTCCTGATGATTTGCTGGTTAATATTGATGTTTGATGTTGTTGTGATCACTAAACATGTTAACGGAATCAATCGAACACGAATTAGAAAGCTAAAGGCTGAAAAACAGAATATGTCCAAGCTTTTACAGCCAACTTCAGTTGGCTGTAAACAGGTCATAACACAACAAAAAACTGATATTTTGAGTCTATAACGTGTTATTATGAAATACGGTTCTAATGGCACCGGAATCATAATTTTTGGACTTCGTTTACTATTTTTAAAGTGTTATTTCATAACAGCAGCTAAAGCTGCAATTTTTCTGCTGAAAATATGCGTTCTGTTTTCTGTCATAACTTGAGTTCTGTCTAGGGTTAGATCATGAAATTTGTACGGAAGATGACCACTGATGTATTTGTAATTTTCTCACTGGAATTTCGTAAATCGGACTTACGATAAATTTTAAATAAATTATTCTGTGGACTGTGGTCAGAAAAAGATAAATCTGAGTGCAGTCCGGAAAATGAATTTTTATAAAATACTGGTAATGAACTGAACCTCGATATTTTTACAAAATAATAATTGGATCGTTTAAGACATTCTATAAAAAATTGGGAATTTTTGGAATAAGGTAACTATTTTATTAAAATGTCCGAAAACAGCCCGGTTTTGAATATTAAAGCTGAAATGACATAAGTTGTAATTTGCGTGTCTAAATGTCGGGAATGTTATCTGTGAATGATTTAACATGTTATATGTGTTATGTGCAATGTCGTATGTTTGCTTATGAACTGGAATAGATGGGAAGTTTATATGGGCATAAACCGTTAAAGTAATGCATGTTATGTGTTAGATACGTGTAGGAACTTTGTGCTCTATTTGAAAACCACTAAATGACTAACTGGTAATCATATTAGGACATGATTGACCAACCTTGACTGTTAGCTATATTTGAGAATCTAACCGAGCAAACCGAGGTGAGTTCACACTTTCTACAAGGCATGGGATTCCCTGTGGTTTGGGAATGGGTCAAGAAACTAAAATGAAATCTACATATCCTCCTTGGGTAGGATATGTACGGCCATCCTCCATAGGTAGGATGCCATTATTAATCCTACGAATTCTCCTTGTGCAGAATACGTACGTTCGTCCTCCTTGGGTAGGACAACAACCTTAAAACTTACTAGACAAAACTCTATAACTTAAGCCCTCAAATATATATCGACTTAATCGCCGAGGCCGATGGCGAGCGGGTCATTAGTTAATAGCGCTATTAGGTTTAACAAACCTCACACCGTGTCGTCCGAACGAGCGTGTACTAATGGACTATGGCAAACTGTCAATGATGATAGAACATTGATGTACGGCACGTATTCGTCAGTTGTCGATATCAAGACAGTCTAGTGGTTTACATGGGGAAAACCCCCACTAATTATGGGTATGATTTGGGTAATAAAAAGAATCTGGTTAAACATACTTTCAACTAAGGGGTAACCCCCACGGCATATAAGCCAACGAAAGTCAAACCACGTTTTTCAGAAACAACTTAAAACTAAACAACCAAACGTGAACTCACTCAACTTTGTTGTTGACTCGTTGTTACATGCCTTACAGGTCGCTAGATGGAGCTTGCACGAGGAGGAGGTTGTTGTGGAATACGGATTGTTAAGTCTCGTACTAAACTTCTAAATCTTATGAACTTATTAAACCTACGTTATGGACTTTAAACTTATGAACTATGGGACTTATGTTTTGGTTTCACGTTTTATGCTTCCGCTGTTTAAATCTGAACTTTGTTAACCTAAAGTCGGTCTACTTCCTTTTGGTCGCCAATCGTATTGTGTTTGGTTTTATTTACTTAATTGTGTTGTTCAATATGATTGGTGGCTCGATCCTGGTCATGTCACGCCTCCAAGCGGTGATACTCCGCAGGGTGGATTTTGGGGGTGTGACAGTATACGACGGATGATATACTTTTATCCTTGCAGTTACAGCAGGATGCGTTAAGCCGACGAGTCTAGGAGCTGGAGAGGATCATGCGTCCTCCCCCTTGTCATTGTCAGTCTCCATTTGCGACACCACCATCTCCTCTCGGACTGCACCCTGATTCTGATGTCCGCTTCCTCACCACGGACCAGCAGATTGCTTACCTACTGCATGTTGTCCATGCTCTTGAGGAGGATTTGGCGCATTTGCGTAGATTGATTTTCATTCCTCCACCTCCTCCCCCACCATCAGCTTAGGGGTTTTAGGTCTCCTACAGATAGGCTACTTTTGGTGAGAAGACAGCTATTGAGCCATGATTGTGAAGACCACACTTTTGATATTTGACTTTTTGATTGTTGTAAATTGTTAGACGATTCAGACAAGGGTGATGTGAAGACTTATGAAGACCACACTTTTGATATTTGACTTTTTGATTGTTGTAAATTGTTAGACGATTCAGACAAGGGTGATGTGACCCTTAGTCTCTTTTTACTATACTTACTATGACCTGACTGTTACAATCTTCTTATAAAAGATGCCTCCACGACGAGACACACGTTTGCCGACCACTGAGGCGGAGTTACAGGAGCGAATTACCGCAGCAATAGCGCAGTATGAGGCCTCCCGCGCAGAAACTAGCGGGGATACCTCAAGAAACAACAACCCACCAAATGGTAATGTCCAAGTCGCTTGAGACGCATTGCGTTACATTTGGATATTTCTTACACATCCACTAATGCTTTCTGTAAATGATATTGCCTGTACAGGCTATACCTACAAACAATTTCTGGATTGTAAGCCCTTAAATTATGACGACACTAGGGGTGCTGTTGCTTTCGTTAGATGGACGGAAAAGACAGACTCTGTTTTAAGGATGAGCAAGTGTGCTCCAGAACATCAAGTTACATATATCTCAGGGCTCTTTCTTGATGGTGCTTTATCCTGGTGGAATCTTCAGGTCCAGACCCTGGGGGAGGCGGTGTGACAACCCTCACCAAACCAGGTGTCCGTACGAATTAATTGATATTTGATTACTGCTTAATTACTGTGCTTGCTTACAGTTGTGATTAAACAGCTACTTAGATTCTGATAAATACACATACTTTTATCATACTTTATTAACTGTCACTCTATTATTTACATACAGAACTTTAGTGACAAACTTGATGCACAAAAGCACAGTAGCACAATGAATGGATAACCCATTAAACATGCTGATATAACCAGCATCAGACAGTTACTGTCTCTAAGGCCAGTATGAGCCGGGAATAGGTTACTACACTAGTAGGGAGTGTAGGGAGGTGAGGATTGTAAAACTGCGTCACTAGGTGATATTTATAGTGACCGGACGTGCCTAAAACGTACTTTAAGTACAAAATTCTGCACTTTATTCACAAAATTCAGCATTGTATTTAACTAGTAAAGTGCCAAAACATGAGAAAAATATTACTAGACACTTTCCAAAGTGTCGGGAATAAATTGTGTCACTAAAAATAATATTAACGACACTTTCAATACTTATTTAGCACTTAAACGGAGTAATATCCAACCGTACAACCGGACTTAACCCGGAACATAAATAAATATTGTCATTGACATTGTTTTCTTTTTCTGAGCCAGTTAGGGTCCCCGAGTACCCTAACACCCGTTGATAAACATAACACCCCAAGTAACTAATCTAGTTACTTAACTAAATATAACTTATCACTAACTAAATAGTTGGAAACCAACCCAATTACCCCCCTTGTAACCGAATTTGGTCCCTTAGGGGACATACCCTTACACCATTTTGAATATTTTATTCTTGTGCTAAATATCTACTAAACACATTAACCAATGGTTAAAGAAACATGGATGGTTATTAAATATGGACCATAGATCACATGCTCACTTCACCACAACAAAATTTCACAACTTTTCTTTTCTTTCCCCTTGATACTCACGGCCGAGAACCAAGCCCCACCCACCATCATTTTTCGATTCCAATCTTGCAAGTCCAAGCTTATACAAGTGTGAAGGATCTCATACGAGGAAGCCCGGTGCTTGCAGATTGCCAAGGACCTCTCTACGCCGCTTTTAACCACCCGTTTTTCGTCTAGTTTCTTCCCTAGCCTCGAGCTAGTAGTAAGTGACTCTAAACACCCTATTGTTCATATCTAAAGTGGTTAATAAGAAATTTGTCGGATAAAAATCATGAACACTAAAGATCACCAACTAAAAAGTCTACTAAAAATAATAAACATGGTGGTTAATAAATGAATGTTAGTGTAAAACTTTTGAAACTAGTTTTTTTTTTTATGATTATTTATTGTGGTTGATTGCTAGTGTTGGAATGGATCGTCACCAAACCACGCTAGATCATGTTCATGGAACATGAACTAGCCTTATGTTAAGTCGTAAAGTTATTAGATGACGAACCCTTTCAAACATAAACATGAACTTGTGTAAAAACAAATTTTCTTATGAAAAGGAGTTCTAAACTAGTAGATCTAAAGATCTACAAGTGGTATTTTCGAAGAACCAACCGTAAGACGAAACCATGTTTTAAACCGGATCTTTCCTAAACTAAAGGTGTTTTTGTGAACAACCAAGTGTGTAGACACTTGTGTAACGAAAGGTTTTAACAAAGAATTATTTTTGAGATTTTTGACGAGAAGTAGTAAACTTACACTTTCTTTAAAAATAAGATTTTTAAGAAACCGATTTCATTTATAAAAATAGAAAGATCTACTAAAAACACCGGAAGGTTACTACACACTTTTACATAACCCACAAGTTCATGTGTTTGCGACTTACGTATATTTTTTTGACTAGTGTAGTGTTGAAATATTGTTTGTTGATGTTGGGAACATTGTTGGTTGAATTTATAAAAGAAAATGATACGCTTGAAAGCGTGGCCACCTCCAGTTACAGAGGAAACTCTGGCGAAATTTTTCCAGAAATATAACACTTGGGAAATATTTTTACGACAAGTGTTATGAATATATTTTCGACTTGTTTTCCCAAACAAACTTCGCCATGAATTTTTATTACAAAATAACCAAGTGTCGGAGGTGGGATTTTCACAAATAAAACTTGGTAAATATATATTTA
The DNA here is from genome assembly GCA_030545235.1 of Helianthus tuberosus. Taxonomy (NCBI): domain Eukaryota; kingdom Viridiplantae; phylum Streptophyta; class Magnoliopsida; order Asterales; family Asteraceae; genus Helianthus; species Helianthus tuberosus. The sequence continues at coordinate 26,454 of JARYGA010022796.1, read as the reverse complement.
GAATATATATTCTTCATAATAGCACTTGTGTGAAATTTTTTATGATTATTTTGTGAACTATACAAATATTATTTTTAGGGTAAAAATAATATTACTAGAATCCACTGAATATTCACGGCTCCAAAATAATACGAACGCCTTCACAATAAATATTTAAGTTACACCGGTATTGTTTATACCACCCGAACCTTACAACGTAACTTACGTATTTTCAGAAAATACTCATAAGTGTGTATTTTGACAAGGATATTATTTTGGAAAATTATATGGAATAAAATATAATATTTTTTTGGGAAAAATATTTATATTTTGGAAGTAAAGTATTGTGGACAAATGAAATAAAATATATTACATTAAGTGAGACTTAATAATATATTTCGAAGTTATATTAAACGCACATGTATTAAAACCTCAATCCTTGGGAAGGAATATATTTACCAATTAATTACAAAGTGTAATTACGAAATAGTTGCCTAACTATTTCCCAAAGACATTAAACCTTAAGCTAAGGCACGGCCGTCCGTCTAATAGAAGTTAGTACGTGTAGGTCGTCGCGCAGCAGGTTGACCAGGAGATTTCTTGTTAGAGACGCACTTCGGTGAGTTCATGTCCCCCTTTTCTCTTAACTGTTTTCAGTTTTCTAAACTGCGGGGGTGAAATACATGTTACTATGATTACGAATACTTTTTACATGGTATGGTTAGCTTAAGGAGGGTTAGGACGTACAGATCATGTGAGTGAGTAGGCGCAACTTGAGGCCATTAATCCTCATTGTAGGACCGAGGGTCGTAAGCGGTAGATCTATCTGGGTGTAGCGAGCCCAACCCCTTAGCCCGCCGAATGGACCAGGTGGTGACTTTGTACCCAACGCAAAATCCGCTAGGTTTGAGTCTTCCTACGGCACTTCACACATATCATTGGCTTTGCAACACAATGGTGATCTCTTTTTCCTTATTGCTACATACCAGGGACATTTTTACATCGGGACGTACTTAAACCTTTTTACATTGGGACATACTTTAAAGGTTTTACATACTCACTTTCACATGAACTCGCTCAACTTTATGTTGATTTTTCAACTTACATGTATTTCAGGGAACTAAGGATCTGGCCCGGTATGCTACGTTTTCACGCTGCGTTAGAGTTATGGGATCATCCAAGTTTAGGGGTTGTGGCTTTTACCTGGACGAGTCACAGTTCTTAAACTATGTCTATTTTAAGTTTGTGGCTGTGACTTTCAAGCAATGTTTTCATGTTGTTAGGTTGTAATTTCTGTTGCATGTGTCAACGCATTAAGACAATGTTGTGGTATTTCACTTTTCAAACTTAAATCAATGGACGATCTGCATGGTTTTATTTTCATATAGCTTTGTTGTGATTAAGCTATGGTATTAAGAAGTCACACCAAATAAACCCACGCTTCCGCAAAGCCAGGGTGTGACAGCTTGGTATCAGAGCTCTGATCATAGCGAACTAGGATTCTTTCTCGAGTCTAGACTATGATCACTAGGGCTCTCACGAAAACATTTTTTTTACATTGCATACCACTTAAGTCCAGATCCAGGTCATAAAACGTTTTTACAAACAAAAGTTGAGCACATTTTATTTGTTAGTTATGGCCCAGTCTGGGAGGCTGAGAGGATTATCTAGTGGGACTAGGGAGTTAGTCTGGGAGGCTGAGAGAATTGTCTAGTGGGACTAGGGAATCAGTCTGAGAGGCTGGGAGGCTAGTGGGACTAGGAGAACTATTTGATTGCTTATTGGTGACTAATATGTTTATCTGACTATATGATTGATTGTTGTACGTATGTGTGTTTGTGTTACAAAAAGTCATGCCTTCATCAGATACTGGAGAGTCGGACACTACAGATCCCACGACCATAGTATCAGGCAACATAGTTTCATCGGAGCACGAGGTGTACACTTCTGATACGACCAGCACAGATGAGGACGACTTTCAGCCATTTGCACTGCCTGATGTCGTAGCAGAGCCTGCTGATGGCCATCTTGTTGGGGATTTGCCACTCGTGGTGATCCCTGCTCATGTGCCCCTTGCCGCTTATCCCGTTGTTAATATGCCCCCCCGACGTTGTCTCTGACGACGATGTCGATCTATTAGAGGAGGACCCACTTGAGGGCGAGGCCCTATTGTTGCTGGTGATAGCCTACTGCTTGCTGACGCTCCTGCAGAGGAGGCTCATGCCCATTCACTTGTTCCAGACTCATTTGAGCCTGTGGCGTCCGCATCTTTGCATATACAGGGAGTGCAGCACCACTCACACGACGCCGACCCTGATATGGCGTCATCAGCTGCACCAGTTCCCGCACACAGCTTTGAGTTTGATCGCGATATTAAGGACGATTCTGTTTTTCCACCTGGTTTTAATCCAGACCATGACATTGAGTTCATACACTTAGACCAGCCCTTGGAGGATCCTGTAGCCCCTGTCGACCCTATGTTTGTTGATCCAGCTGATTTTGAGATGGAGTTTGTTGATCCAGAGCCGACTGTGGCCCCTGAGCCAGGCATTGCTCCTGACCCCGCATTGGAGCATGACCCTGTTCATGCCGATGCACCTACTGTTGCTCCTTGATTGATCATCTGCTTGGACGAGAGAAAATTGGGGTAACTGTGCAAGACAATTTATTATTACGGGGGCCCACGTAATAACGACTTGTAGTGCACAGAAATCCTGGTGGACTCTGCGGGTCAAGCTAATGAAAACCACACAAAATTAATCTATAGGTGTCCTCACCTTCATCTGGTAGAACAATCCATAGATCAGTGCTTTAGCACGTTAGAAAGTAGGAAGCCTGTCTTAGCCTACTTCGTGACTAACACTTCTACCTGCATACGAGGCGTTTGAGGAAACGACATTTAAGCAAGTGAAGAGGAGTATCATTTAGAAATAATTAGAGACGATACACTCTCTAACACCCCTACACGAACAACCCCATCTAAAGGAAAATATATGCACCAGTAAAGCTAAAGACCTAAGAAAACCAATGTAGCAGGAAATAACTAAAACACGACTGACCAAGGCGAGGCGATGTAGCCTCGAGTTCATTCTATTACAAGCAACAAGCCAAATCGGCAAGCCTATGTGAAGGCTCAGAAATTTATTTCCCCACTCATACATTGAGTATATTTACGTGTAAAATTGGGTGATTACATGATGGCTTATGGTGCTATGTATCTCGTAGACAATCGAAATGTTGTCTAGCCCGCTTCATACCACTTCGACAGAAGAGAATGCCACCCAGACGTGTCACAGGCACCAGTACACTGCCAAGGACAGAAGCCGAGCTGCAAGAACGCATCTCACAGGCAAATGCATGACATGAAGCCCTCCGCTCTAAGCACAGCGATGGCATTACTGGAAATAACCCTCCAACTGGCTGCACCTATAAGCAGTTCCTGAACTGCAAGCCTTTGAACTTTGACGGAACAGGAGGCGCCGTTGCATTTGTTCGTTGGTCCGAAAAGATTGACTCCATTCTAAGAATGAGTGATGGTTCGCCCCAACAGAGTGTTACCTATACCTCGGGGTTATTTCTAGATGACGCACCCTCATGATGGAACCTTCAGGTTTAGACCCTTGGCACAGATGCTGCTTATGCACTGAGCTGGGACGAGCTCAAAGGAATGATGGAGAAGAAATACAATTCTAGGGCTGGAATCCAGAAGCTTGAGGTGGAGTTCTGGAATTGAAAATGGACGGACCAGAGATTCCTGAATACGTCCAGCAATCTCACGACTTGTCTAGGGTCGTCCCCTACTTAGTCAAAAACGGAGTTCAAAAGGATTGAACGATTCATTTGGGGACTTGCACCCCAGATCAAGGGCATGGTTACTACCTTGAAGCCCTCAACCATTACAGAGGCTATTGATATGGGTGATTTATTTATAACATGAGATGTTATGTGTTGATATTACATACGTACACTTTACTTACTATCACCTGACCAACGTGAACCATCTTTTAGAAGATGCCACCAAAACGAGATCCGCGCATGCCTGCCAACGAGGCAGGACTTCAACAAATCATCGCTGCCGCCATTGCACAGTATGCAGCCTCACAAGGAGGAACTAGCGGAAGTAATTCTAACAATAACGGCAATAACAATCCACCACATGGGTGCACTTACAAGCAGTTCCTAGACTGCAAGCCCGTAAACTTCGATGGCACTGTAGGTGCTGTTGCTTTTGTAAGATGGGCCGAGAAAACAGACTCTGTTCTCCGAATGAGCAAGTGCGCTCCAGACCAGCAAGTTACCTACATTTCTGGGCTATTCTTGGACGGAGCCCTGTCCTGGTGGAACTTACAAATGCAAACTCTTGGTGAAGCCGCTGCTTACGCATTGACCTGGGTTGAGTTAAAGGAGTTGATGAGGAAGAAGTATTGTTCTCGTGCTGAGATACAAAGGTTGGAGACCGAGTTCTGGAATTTGAAAATGGATGATCCTAAAATCGCAGAATTCGTTCAGAGATTCCACGACCTATCTCATGTGGTACCTTATATGGTTACACCAGAATTCAAGAGAATCGAACGCTTTATTTGGGGTTTAGCTCCACAAATCATGAGTATGGTTACCCCATCCAAGCCTGCAACGATCACAGAAGCCATCGACTTAAGTGTGGCGCTTATAGAGGAGGCTGTTAGGTTGAACAAGTTTTCGAATATTGAGCCAAAGAAGAAAGAGACTCACGTAGAGTCGTCTGGGGATAACAAAAGGAAGTTCCCAAACTTCAAGCAGGGAACTAGCGGTGTTGGTAAGAAAGGAGAATCAAGCACACCGGCAAGGGCCAAAACCGGTGCTGATAGCAGAGGAAAAGGTTACATGGGCGCTTTACCATAGTGCGAATCATGCCAGTACCACCATGCTGGCCAGTGCAGGAATAGAAAATGTGAGACTTGTGGCAAAATTGGTCACTTGAAGGATACTTGCTAAGTTGGTAATGGCCGGGGTGGCCAAGGAGGTTTTGGTAATAGGAACAACAATCGAGGCGGAAACGGAAACCGTGGAAATGTTGCGAATCAAGCTGGGAATGGGAATCGCAACCAAAATAACGCTCAGGGTGGAATTGGAAACGGGAATGGCCGAGGGCCAGATTGCTTTAATTGTGGAGAAGTTGGGCACTTTAAGAAGGAATGCCCAAAATTGAATCAAGCCCGCGGAAGAGTGTTTAACATCGGCGCAAGGGAAGCGCGCCAGGATCCCAATGTTGTTACTGGTACGCTCCCTATAAACCAACGCTTTGCATCCATTTTATTTGATACTGGTGCCGATTATAGCTTCGTATCGTTAGAGTTTAAGAATATGCTTGGTTTAGCCGCTAGTAAACTAGATATCCCGTACTCAATCGAATTGGCGAATGGAAAGTTAGTAGAAGCTAATGGAATGGTCAGAGGTTGTATAATCGAATTGGGAGAGCGTGAGTTTGTTTTGGATCCACTACCAGTCAAGTTGGGAAGCTTCGACGTGGTAGTAGGAATGGATTGGTTATCAAGTAACAAGGCAGAAATTGTCTGCCACGAGAAGATCATTCGCATCCCAACCAAAGATGGTGAAACGATTGTGGTTCATGGTGAAAAGCGTGATACGCTCTTAAGAATCATCAGCTGCCTGAAAGCGCGAAAGTGTTTACAGAAGGGATGTGTTGCATTCTTAGCACACATCATGGATAAGAAAGTTGCTGAGCCAAAAATCAAAGACATCCCTGTCGTAAGGGAGTATCCTGAAGTCTTCCCTGAGGACTTGCCAGGATTGCCACCCCAGAGGCAAGGGGAGTTCCGTATAGACTTAGTTCCAGGCGCCGCGCCTGTAGCTAGGGCACCTTATAGACTTGCACCGTCAGAGATGCAGGAATTGTCGACACAACTCCAAGATTTGCTAGACAAAGGATTCATCAGACCAAGCTTCTCACCGTGGGGAGCTCCGGTCCTATTTGTCAAGAAGAAGGACGGTAGTTTTCGTATGTGTATCGACTACCGGGAGTTGAACAAGTTAACGGTCAAGAATAGATACCCTCTGCCAAGAATCGATGGCTTATTCGATCAGCTCCAAGGTTCAAGCTTTTACTCTAAGATCGATCTTCGATCTGGATACCATCAACTAAGGATACAAGAGGAAAGTATCCCGAAGACAACCTTCAGGACTCGTTATGGACATTACGAGTTCCTAGTTATGCCGTTTGGGTTGACAAACGCGCCTGCAGTTTTCATGGATTTGATGAACCGAGTCTGCAAGTCGTATCTCGATAAGTTCGTGATTGTATTCATCGATGATATTTTGATTTATTCAAAGACAAGGGCTGAACACGAACATCACTTAAGAGCTATTTTGGAGTTGCTGAAAAAGGAACAGTTGTATGCCAAATTCTCTAAGTGTGAGTTTTGGCTACGTGAAGTCCAATTCCTTGGACACGTAGTTAATGGAAATGGAATCCATGTTGATCCCACAAAGATCGAGGCGATAAAGAGCTGGGAGACTCCAAAGACGCCAACCGATATTCGACAATTCTTAGGCTTGGCTGGCTATTATCGAAGGTTCATTGAGGATTTTTCAAAAATCGCTCAACCACTGACACTCCTCACACAAAAGGATAAGAAGTTTGATTGGGGAATCAAACAGGAGGAAGCGTTTCAGTTATTAAAGGATAAGCTCTGCAATGCGCCAATCTTAGCACTACCGGAAGGTACAGACGATTTCGTGGTGTATTGTGACGCTTCGCACCAAGGATTGGGTTGCGTGTTGATGCAGCGCCAGAAAGTTATAGCTTACGCATCATGCCAACTGAAGGTACATGAAAAGAACTATACCACGCATGACTTGGAACTAGGCGCAGTGATATTTGCATTAAAGATCTGGAGACACTACCTATATGGTACAAAGTGTACAATCTTCACAGATCATAAAAGCCTGCAGCACATATTCGACCAGAAAGAGCTGAATATGAGACAAGACGTTGAGTCGAATTGTTGAACGATTACGACTGCGAGATAAAGTACCATCCAGGGAAGGCGAATGTGGTCGCCGACGCCCTAAGTCGAAAGGAAAGGATCAAGCCCATAAGGGTTAGGGCTTTGGAGATGATTGTCCAGACAGATCTCTCTCTACGCATTCGTGCCGAACAGAGAGAAGCTTTGAAAGAAAGGAATATTGAAGATGAGTATCTCCGTGGGATGGAGAAGCAATTAGTGCCAAACGAGGAAGGAACGTTATGTTTTATGAAAAGAATTTGGGTTCCTCTGTTTGGTGGGATAAGGAATGTTATTTTTGATGAAGCTCACAGGTCACGGTACTCAATTCATCCCGGGGCGGATAAAATGTACCAAGATATTAAGGATTATTATTGGTGGCCTAGAATGAAAGGCGATGTTGCTGTTTATGTTGGCAAGTGCTTAACGTGCGCCAAGGTTAAAGCTGAATACCAGAAGCCCTCAGGAATTCTGCAACAACCTGAGATTCCCAAGTGGAAATGGGAACAAATTTCAATGGACTTCATAACGAAACTGCCCAAGACGCCCAGAGGCCATGATATGATTTGGGTAATAGTTGACCGCCTAACAAAGTCCGCACACTTCTTGCCAATCAAAAAGAAAGACAGCACTAGTAAACTTGCGGAAAAATACATGCGGGAGATTGTTGCACGTCATGGAGTGCCTCTCTCGATCATCTCTGATAGAGATGGACGTTTCGTATCAAGGATTTGGCAATCCTTCCAAGAAGCCTTTGGCTCACAATTAAATTTGAGCACCGCGTTCCATCCGCAAACTGATGGCCAAAGTGAAAGAACTATTCAGACATTGGAGGATATGCTGAGAGCATGTGTAATGGATTTGGGTGGTAGCTGGGATAACCATTTGCCATTGGTCGAATTTTCGTACAACAACAGCTACCACACAAGCATTGGAGCCGCGCCATTTGAAGCTCTTTACGGACGTAAGTGTCGATCACCACTATGCTGGGCTGATGCAGGTGATAGGCAGCTTGTTGGTCCCGAAATAGTCCAAGAGACGACAGACAAGATTGCGCAGATTCGAAAGCGCATCGAAGCGGCTCGTGAAAGGCAGAAAGCCTATGCAGATCCAAAGAGGAAACCTTTGGAATTTCAAGTTGGGGATATGGTTCTATTGAAAGTTTCACCCTGGAAGGGTGTGGCACGCTTCGGAAAGCGTGGGAAGTTGAATCCGCGTTATATTGGCCCTTTCAGAATCCTGCAAAGGATTGGGCTTGTTGCCTACAAGTTGCACCTTCCTGCTGAACTAAATGGTGTTCACGATACATTCCATGTATCAAATTTGAGAAAGAGTCCAACACAGGAAACAGTGATCATTCCTGCTGACGAAGTTCATATCGACGACACGCTCCACTTCACTGAAGAACCGGTCGAGGTAACGAATTGGAAAGTTAATAAAACTCGCAGGAGCAGCGTCAAACTCGTCAAAGTTCGTTGGAATGCTAGGCATGGATCTGAATTCACGTGGGAACGTGAGGATCATATGAAAGAGAAATACCCCCCTTATTTCCTAAGAACCCTGCATCTAGAAGCAGATCTTAAATTTCGGGACGAAATTTTTCTAACGGGGGGAGAATGTGACAACCCTCACCAAACCAGGTATTCGTACGAATTAATTGATATTTGATTACTGCTTAATTACTGTGCTTGCTTACAGTTGTGATTAAACTGCTACTTAGATTCTGATAAATACACATACTTGCATCATACTTTATTAACTGTCACTCTATTATTTACATACAGAACTTTAGTGACAAACTTGATGCACAAAAGCACAGTAGCACAATGAATGGATAACCCATTAAACATGCTGATATAACCAGCATCAGACAGTTACTGTCTCTAAGGCCAGTATGAGCCGGGAATAGGTTACTACACTAGTAGGGAGTGTAGGGAGGTGAGGATTGTAAAACTGCGTCACTAGGTGATATTTATAGTGACCGGACGTGCCTAAAACGTACTTTAAGTACAAAATTCTGCACTTTATTCACAAAATTCAGCATTGTATTTAACTAGTAAAGTGCCAAAACATGAGAAAAATATTACTAGACACTTTCCAAAGTGTCGGGAATAAATTGTGTCACTAAAACTAATATTAACGACACTTTCAATACTTATTTAGCACTTAAACGGAGTAATATCCAACTGTACAACCGGACTTAACCCGGAACATAAATAAATATTGTCATTGACATTGTTTTCTTTTTCTGAGCCAGTTAGGGTCCCCGAGTACCCTAACACCCGTTGATAAACATAACACCCCAAGTAACTAATCTAGTTACTTAACTAAATATAACTTATCACTAACTAAATAGTTGGAAACCAACCCAATTACCCCCCTTGTAACCGCATTCGGTCCCTTAGGGGACATACCCTTACACCATTTTGAATATTTTATTCTTGTGCTAAATATCTACTAAACACATTAACCAATGGTTAAAGAAACATGGATGGTTATTAAATATGGACCATAGGTCACATGCTCACTTCACCACAACAAAATTTCACAACTTTTCTTTTCTTTCCCCTTGATACTCACGGCCGAGAACCAAGCCCCACCCACCATCATTTTTCGATTCCAATCTTGCAAGTCCAAGCTTATACAAGTGTGAAGGATCTCATACGAGGAAGCCCGTTGCTTGCGGATTGCCAAGGACCTCTCTACGCCGCTTTTAACCACCCGTTTTTCGTCTAGTTTCTTCCCTAGCCTCGAGCTAGTAGTAAGTGACTCTAAACACCCTATTGTTCATATCTAAAGTGGTTAATAAGAAATTTGTCAGATAAAAATCATGAACACTAAAGATCACCAACTAAAAAGTCTACTAAAAATAATAAACATGGTGGTTAATAAATGAATGTTAGTGTAAAACTTTTGAAACTAGTTTTTTTTTAATGATTATTTATTGTGGTTGATTGCTAGTGTTGGAATGGATCGTCACCAAACCACGCTAGATCATGTTCATGGAACATGAACTAGCCTTATGTTAAGTCGTAAAGTTATTAGATGACGAACCCTTTCAAACATAAACATGAACTTGTGTAAAAACAATTTTTCTTATGAAAAGGAGTTCTAAACTAGTAGATCTAAAGATCTACAAGTGGTATTTTCGAAGAACCAACCGTAAGACGAAACCATGTTTTAAACCGGATCTTTCCTAAACTAAAGGTGTTTTTGTGAACAACCAAGTGTGTAGACACTTGTGTAACGAAAGGTTTTAACAAAGAATTATTTTTGAGATTTTTGACGAGAAGTTGTAAACTTACACTTTCTTTAAAAATAAGATTTTTAAGAAACCTCAAAGAAACAAACCGAAAAGGTGGACAAACAACCTGATAAGGTGGACTCGGCAAAACCGAATCTTTCTAAAGAACCAGGTATTCGTACGAGCAATGCTTTTGAGGCTCTTAATGATATGGGTGATGATGGGGAACTGGATGCTGATGAAGTAAGGCTAAATGATGAAATAGGTGGATATGAATTTATGGAGGGATCCAACTCTGGTATGTCGAATACTACAGGTGCAAGCACACCTGCTCAGGAGGTTTTTAATGGTTAGTATTGCTGCTTGGAATATCAGGGGTTTGAACCATCCCCTCAAACAAAAGGAGGTTCGGAGGTTTGTTAAAGATAATGGGCTGCAGGTTTTGGCAATTCTTGAGTCTCATGTTAAGTTGGCAAATCTTGATAATGTTTGCAAGAGTGTGTTTAGGAGTTGGGATTGGACGTCTAATGGGAATTTATGCCAGAAAGGCACTAGAATCATTCTAGGGTGGAACAAGGCTGATGTTGATGTAATGGTGGTGCATGCTACTGATCAAGTTATGCACATCCAAGTTCTGTTTAAAAAGGATAATACTATGACTAATGTATCGATGGTGTATGCGAGTAATAGTGATCAAGAAAGAAAGAAGCTTTGGCATTCTTTAACAATGCATAAAGGAGTGGTGCAATCGAGGCCGTGGATAATTATGGGCGATTTTAATGTTGCATTGAACTTGAATGACAAATGTTTTGGAACTTCTACTCACACGGCTGCTATGAGGGATTTTAATGATTGTGTGAATGTGATCGAAGTGTTTGATGTTAGAGCTCATGGGATGCATTTTACGTGGAATCAACGTCCGAAGAACGGCATTGGGATTCGAAAAAAGTTGGACAGAATTATGGCAAATATTAGTTTTGTGGATACCTTTATAGATGCTTACGCGGTATTTCTTCCGAATGGTGTCTCTGATCATTGCCCAGGTCTGTTGAAAATGCAAAAGGCTGCTCGGGTGAGACCAAAACCGTTTAAATTTGCAAATTTCTTGACACATAAAAACGAATTTATGGATGTTGTTAGAAATGGCTGGAATTTACAAGTGTTGGGAGTGCCGATGTTTCGTCTTGTCAAGAAACTTAAGGGGTTAAAGCATCCATTAAGAGTGCTTTTGCACAAACAAGGAAACATACATAAGAAGGTGCTTGATCTTAAAGATGAGCTGGATAAGTTGCAGAAAGCCTTGGATTCTGATCCTTTTAACTCGGTTCTTAAGGAAGCTGAAAGTGTGAGCATTAAGAAGTATACGGAAGCTTCGTTGGATGAGGAAAGATTTTTGAAACAAAAGGCTAAGCAAAAATGGTTAGAAGCTGGAGATTCGAACTCAGCTTTCTTTCATAATGTCTTAAAGTGCCGAAACCATGTAAATAAAATTAATGTTATCAAAGACACGGAAGGGGTGTTGTATGAAGGTGATCAGGTTTCATCAGCTCTGGTTAATTACTTTCAAGGTTTTCTTGGTAAAAATAGGACTATGGTTGGTAAAGTGAGCCGAGAAGTGTTTGTGAACACTCTAAACCCGCTAGTGGCAAACAATATGTGTCGGCCAGTGACACAAGAGGAGGTAAAATCTGCCATTTTTTCGATTAGTGAGAATAAGGCACCAGGACCAGATGGTTTTACGTCTGGGTTCTTTAAAAAGGCGTGGCCTATTGTTGGTAGTGAGGTTACTGCTGCTGTGATTGATTTTTTTGAGTCGGGTAAAATGCTTCAAGAGATTAACCATACCTTTTTGGCTCTCATTCCTAAGGTGAATACTCCAGAAGTTGTTACGGATTACAGGCCTATCTCATGTTGCAATGTTGTTTATAAGGCGATAAGTAAGATCTTAACGACTCGGATCCTTGAAGGGTTGAAAGATTTGATTAGCAACAACCAATCGGCGTTTGTTCCGGGGAGGAGGATAGCTGATAATATAATGCTGACGCAGGAGCTCATGCATAATTATCATCGTTCAAATGGTCCTCCTCGATGTGCTATGAAAGTAGATATTCAAAAAGCGTATGATATGGTGGATTGGGGATTTCTTAGGGATGTTCTCCATGGGTTTGGTTTTCGGCCTGTTTTTATTTCTTGGGTTATGGAATGTGTCACCACTACTTCGTTTTCTTTAAGTATAAATGGGAATGTCCATGGATACTTTAAAGGAAAGAGGGGTTTACGTCAGGGTGATCCAATGTCTCCGTATTTATTTACTATGGTGATGGAAGTGCTAACGTTGATGCTTGCAAAAGCAGCTGATTTGGATTCCACGTTTAGATTTCATAACAAGTGTGAGAAACAAATGATAATAAACTTATGCTTTGCGGATGACTTATTATTATTTGCTAGGGGAGATGTAGGCTCAGTTAAAATGATCATGCAGTCCTTGAAGAATTTTGAGGGGGTATCCGGGCTCGTCCCAAGCAGTTCCAAAAGCTCCATTTTCTTTTGTAATGTTTCTAGTTCCGTCAAGTCCAGGATTGCTGATTTGGTTCCGTTTGAAGAAGGAAAATTACCCATGAAATACTTGGGGGTTCCTTTGCTGGCTTCGAGACTGTTGACCAAAGATTGCAGGGTGTTATGAACAAACGCATTGCAGATTGGAAAAACAGGTTTCTTTCGTTTGCTGGTAGGCTTCAATTAGTCCTTTCGGTGCTATCCTCTATCCATGTGTATTGGGCTTCGGTGTTTATTTTACCAGCTAGTATTATAAAGGAGATGGAGAGCAAAATGAAATGGTTTCTCTGGGGGTATGGCACAGTCTCTAAGGGGAGAGCTAAAGTGGCTTGGAAGGAGGTATGCCTTCCAAAAGTGGAGGGGGGTTTGGGAATCAGACGTATTGCGGAGGTAAACAAATCCCTTATGGCCTATCATATTTACAGTATCTTATCGGGTAGGAATTCTTTATGGACGACCTGGGTTGGGTTTTATAGACTTCGGGGCCGTAGTGTTTGGGATATTCCGGTGCAAGTAAACTCCCCATGGGGTTGGAAGAAATTACTGAGATGTCGACATATATTTCGTGATTTCTTTTGGTCTAAAATCGGTAATGGTCAGTCTACTTTTCTATGGTTTGATAAATGGAGTGCGGAGTGTCCTCTTGCTAATGTTGTTACTCCTAGACAAATGGCTAGATATGGACTATCCATCAAGTCAAAAGTTGCGGATGTTGTTCAAAATGGGGTTTGGATGTGGCCGGATGATTGGAGAAGGGTATACCCGAATTTATTTCAGCTTAATACGCTGAATTTGACAAGTGCAAAGGATAGAGTTTTGTGGCTGAATTCGGATGGTAACTTAGTCCCCTTCTCGTCAAAGGAAGTGTGGAATGCTATACGTATTCGAAAGGATACTGCTGATTGGTCGAATGTTGTGTGGTCGTCTTTTAACATTCCTAAACATGCTTTCATATGTTGGCTTATTTTTAAGAGGAAAATGTGGACTCAAGATCGCATTCTGAAATGGAACCAGATGGTTACGGGCTCAATGAACCAGATGTGTTGCTTGCTATGCTTTGCGGATCAAGAGACACATGAGCATTTATTTTTTCAGTGTGCTTATTCGAAATTTATTTGGCTTAGTGTTCGGAATAAAGTGGGTATGCAATCGGTCCGAGAGACGTGGGAAGATATATCCAATTGGCTGATTCCGAGAGCGAAATCCAAAGCGGCTCTTGCGGTTGCTAGTAAACTTCTGGTGGCGGCTATGGCGTATGCTATTTGGAGTGAAAGAAACACAAGATTCTTTAGTAACAGGTTGCGACCCCCTGAGCAAATTGTTGATATTGTGATAAACACTGTGAGAACAAAGTTATTATCTTTTAAGTATAAGAGAAAAGCAAATGTCAAGCGATTTCTGGAGGAGTGGAAGCTTACTAATGAAGATCTTTTGGATGAAGACTGAAGATGTATGTTATTAGTATTGTAATGTCTAGAGTGACTGGTTTTTTTGGCTGTTTTCTTGTTTTGCTCTTTTGCGGTATGTCGCGAAGAGAACTAGGGGGTAATTTTGCCTTCCTACTTGTTTGAGTTTAGTTATATTATAAAATCACCGGGGTAACCCTTTACCCAAAAAAGATTTTTAAGAAACCGATTTCATTTATAAAAATAGAAAGATCTACTAAAAACACCGGAAGGTTACTACACACTTTTACATAACCCACAAGTTCAAGTGTTTGCGACTTACGTATATTTTTTTGACTAGTGTAGTGTTGAAATATTGTTTGTTGATGTTGGGAACATTGTTGGTTGAATTTATAAAAGAAAATGATACGCTTGAAAGCGTGGCCACCTCCAGTTACAGAGGAAACTCTGGCGAAATTTTTCCAGAAATATAACACTTGGGAAATATTTTTACGACAAGTGTTATGAATATATTTTCGACATGTTTTCCCAAACAAACTTCGCCATGAATTTTTATTACAAAATAACCAAGTGTCGGAGGTGGGATTTTCACAAATAAAACTTGGTAAATATATATTTAGAATATATATTCTTCATAATAGCACTTGTGTGAAATTTTTTATGATTATTTTGTGAACTATACAGATATTATTTTTAGGGTAAAAATAATATTACTAGAATCCACTGAATATTCACGGCTCCAAAATAATACGAACGCCTTCACAATAAATATTTAAGTTACACCGGTATTGTTTATACCACCCGAACCTTACAACGTAACTTACGTATTTTCAGAAAATACTCATAAGTGTGTATTTTGACAAGGATATTATTTTGGAAAATTATATGGAATAAAATATAATATTTTTTTGGGAAAGATATTTATATTTTGGAAGTAAAGTATTGTGGACAAATGAAATAAAATATATTACATTAAGTGAGACTTAATAATATATTTCGAAGTTATATTAAACGCACATGTATTAAAACCTCCATCCTTGGGAAGGAATATATTTACCAATTAATTACGAAGTGTAATTACGAAATAGTTGCCTAACTATTTCCCAAAGACATTAAACCTTAAGCTAAGGCACGGCCGTCCATCTAATAGAAGTTAGTACATGTAGGTCGTCGCGCAGCAGGTTGACCAGGAGATTTCTTGTTAGAGACGCACTTCGGTGAGTTCATGTCCCCCTTTTCTCTTAACTGTTTTCAGTTTTCTAAACTGCGGGGGTGAAATACATGTTACTATGATTACGAATACTTTTTACATGGTATGGTTAGCTTAAGGAGGGTTAGGACGTACAGATCATGTGAGTGAGTAGGCGCAACTTGAGGCCATTAATCCTCATTGTAGGACCGAGGGTCGTAAGCGGTAGATCTATCTGGGTGTAGCGAGCCCAACCCCTGAGCCCGCCGAATGGACCAGGTGGTGACTTTGTACCCAACGCAAAATCCGCTAGGTTTGAGTCTTCCTACGGCACTTCACACATATCATTGGCTTTGCAACCCAATGGTGATCTTTTTTTCCTTATTGCTACATACCAGGGACATTTTTACATCGGGACGTACTTAAACCTTTTTCACATTGGGACGTACTTTAAAGGTTTTACATACTCACTTTCACATGAACTCGCTCAACTTTATGTTGATTTTTCAACTTACATGTATTTCAGGGAACTAAGGATCTGGCCCGGTATGCTACGTTTTCACGCTGCGTTAGAGTTATGGGATCATCCAAGTTTAGGGGTTGTGTCTTTTACCTAGACAAGTCACAGTTCTTAAACTACGTCTATTTTAAGTTTGTGGCTGTGACTTTCAAGCAATGTTTTCATGTTGTTAGGTTGTAATTTTCGTTGCATGTGTCAACGCATTAAGACAATGTTGTGGTATTTCACTTTTCAAACTTAAATCAATGGATGATCTGCATGGTTTTATTTTCATATAGCTTTGTTGTGATTAAGCTATGGTATTAAGAAGTCACACCAAATAAACCCACGCTTCCGCAAAGCCAGGGTGTGACAGGCGGCAGCGTATGCTTTGACATGGACTGAGCTGAAGGAGCTCATGAGGAAGAAATACTGTTCATGGGCAGAAATACAGAAGCTGGAAACTGAATTCTGGCACCTCAAAATGGACGGTCCAAAAATTGCTGAATATGTACAAAGGTTCCACGACTTGTCACACGTTGTGCCGTATATGGTTGATCCTGAATTTAAACGCATTGAGCGTTTCATCTGGGGATTGGCACCCCAGATCATGAGTATGATAACAACGTCCAAGCCTCCAACGATTACCGAAGCCATTGATCTCAGCGTGGCACTTACTGAGGAAGCCATCAGATTGAACAAGTTTTCAATCTCTGAACCGAAAAAGAAGGAAACACATGTTGAATCATCATCGAGTGAGAACAAGAGGGAGTTCTCAAACTTCAAAAAGGGTACCAGCAGTGTCAGCAAGAAAGAAAAGGGGAGTGCACCAGCCTGGGCCAAAACTGGTGCCGAAAACAAAGGAAGAGGGTACATGGGCACTCTACCCAAGTGTGATGCATGCCAATATCATCACCTCGGCCCATGCAAATTCAGGAAATATGAGTCCCGTGCGAAGACTGGCCACTCAAAAGAAACATGCTGGGCTGGTAATGGTGTTGGTCATGGTAATCAAAGAGGTCATGGAGGAGGGAATGGAAACCGCCAACAGGGAGGAAATGGCGGGAATGGGAATCATGGAAATCAAGCTGGTAACCGGGGAGCAAACACCAATCGTGGCGGAAATGGTAATGGGAATGGTCGAGGACCAGGGTGTTTCAATTGTGGAGACATGGGGCACTTTAAGCGGGAATGCCTGAAACTCAACCAAGCGCAAGGCAGAGTCTTCAACATAGGTGCGAGGGAAGCACGCCAGGACCCCAATGTAGTTACTGGTATGTTCCCTATTAATCAACGCTTTGCATCTGTTCTATTTGACACTGGTGCCGACTATAGTTTTGTGTCGCTAGAATTTAAAAGTATGCTTGGGTTAACTGCTAGTAAGTTAGATATTCCGTACTCAATTGAACTGGCTAACGGAAAGCTAGTTGAAACAAATGAAGTCATCAGAGGATGCGTAATAGAGCTGGGAGAGCACGAGTTTACACTGGATCTACTGCCAGTCAAGTTGGGAAGCTTCGACGTGGTAGTAGGAATGGATTGGTTGTCTAGCAACAGAGCCGAAATTGTATGCCACGAGAAGTTCATTTGTATCCCAATGGCGAATGGAGAAATGATTGTGGTACACGGAGAGAAGCGTGATACGCCCTTAAGGATCATTAGTTGCTTGAAGGCTAGAAGATGTTTGAAGAAGGGATGTGTTGCCTTCTTGGCGCACATCATGAATAAGGAGGTCGCTGAGCCAAAGATAGAAGACATTCCAGTCATGAAGGAATATCCTGAAGTCTTTCCAAAAGACTTGTCAGGATTGCCGCCACAAAGATAAGTCGAGTTTCATATTGACTTAGTCCCAGGCTCCAGTCATGAAGGAATATCCTGAAGTCTTTCCTGTGGCTAAGGCACCCTATCGACTTGCACCTTCAGAGATGCAGGAGTTGTCGACACAACTCCAGGAGCTGTTAGATAAGGGGTTTATCAGACCAAGCTTCTCTCCTTGGGGAGCTCCAATCCTGTTTGTTAAAAAGAAAGATGGTAATTTTCGCATGTGTATCGACTACCGGGAGCTGAACAAGTTGACAATCAAGAATAGATATCCTTTACCAAGGATCGATGACCTGTTCGATCAGTTACAAGGTCCAAGTTTTTACTCAAAGATCGACCTTCGATCGGGTTATCACCAGTTGAGGATCCAAGAGAAGAGCATTCCAAAGACGGCCTTCAGAACTCATTATGGTCATTACAAGTTCCTGGTTATGCCGTTTGGTCTGACAAACGCGCCAGCTGTGTTCATGGACTTGATGAACAGAGTCTGCAAGTCGTACCTCGACAAGTTTTTGATTGTGTTCATTGACGATATTCTAATCTACTCAAAGACGAAGGAAGAACATGGGCAACATCTAAGAGCTATCTTAGAGCGGCTTAAGAAAGAGAAGTTGTACGCGAAGTTCTCGAAGTGCGAATTCTGGTTACGCGAAGTTCAGTTCCTTGGTCATCTGGTAAATGGAAATGGAATCCATGTGGATCCTACAAAGATTGAAGCAATAAAGAATTGGGAGACTCCAAAGACGCCAACCGAGATTCGACAGTTCCTAGGTTTGGCTGGCTATTATCGAAGGTTTATTGAGGATTTCTCGAAAATCGCTCAACCGTTGACCTCCCTTACGCAAAAAGACAAGAAGTTGATTGGGGAGACAAACAAGAAGAAGCATTTCAATTGTTGAAAAACAAACTTTATGACGTACCGATCTTATCTTTACCCAAAGGCACTGACGACTTCGTGGTGTATTACGACGCCTCGCGTCAAGGTTTGGGCTGCGTGTTGATGCAGCGACAAAAAGTTATAGCCTATGCTTTGCGCCAGCTGAAGGTTCACGAGAAAAACTACACCACTCATGACTTGGAGTTAGGCGCAGTGGTGTTTGCATTAAAGATTTGGTGACATTACTTGTATGGCACGCGATGCACAATCTTTACTGATCACAAGAGTCTGCAACATATTTTTGATCAAAAAGAGCTTAACATGAGGCAAAGACGCTGGGTAGAACTGCTGAATGATTATGACTGTGAAATTAAGTATCATCCAGGGAAGGCGAATGTGGTCGCCGATGCCTTAAGTCCGAAAGAAAGGATTAAGCCCATAAGGGTTAGGGCTTTGGAAATGATTGTACAAACGGACCTCTCGTTGTGCATTCGTGCCACGTAGAGAGAAGCTCTCAAAAGGGAAAACATTGTGAATGAATATCTCCGTGGGATGGAGAAGTAATTGGTACCAAAGGAGGATGGAACATTATGTTTCTTGGGAAGAATTTGGGTTCCTCTCTTTAGTGGTCTGAGAGACGTTATTTTTAATGAGGCTCACAAGTCATGGTACTCGATCCATCCAGGATCGGATAAAATGTACCAAGACGTAAAGGATTTCCATTGGTGGCCGAGAATGAAAGGCGATGTTGCGATATATGTTGGCAAATGTTTAACTTGCGCCAAGGTAAAGGTTGAATACCAGAAGCCTTCAGGTCTCTTGCAACAACCTGAAATACCCCAATGGAAATGGGAACAGATTTCTATGGACTTCATAACGAAATTGCCAAGGACGCCCAAGGGCCATGATACGATTTGGGTAATTGTAGACCGTTTAACGAAATCTGCACACTTTTTGGCAATCAAAGAGAAAGACAACACGAGCAAGTTAGCTGAGCTATACCTGAGAGAGATTGTTGCACGTCATGGAGTGCCTCTCTCAATTATCTCTGATAGAGATGGAAGATTCGTGTCAAGAATTTGGCAATCCTTCCAAGAAGCTTTTGGCTCTCAGCTGAGCCTGAGTACTGCATTTCACCCGCGGACAGACGGACAGAGCGACCGAACGATTCAAACGTTGGAAGTCATGTTGCGAGCTTGCGTAATGGATTTAGGTGGAAGTTGGGATACTCACCTACCATTGGTCGAATTTTCATACAACAACAGTTATCATGCAAGCATTTAGGCAGCACCGTTCGAAGCTCTCTATGGATGTAAGTGTCAATCACCGCTCTGCTGAGCAGACGCGTGCGATAGATAGCTGGTTGGTCCGGAATTGGTTCAGGAAATGACAGACAAGATTTTCCAGATCCGAGAGCGCATTAAAGCGGCTCGCGATCGTCAAAAGAGTTATGCGGACCTGAGAAGGAAACCTCTGGAATTTGAGGTAGGAGACATGGTTTTGTTGAAAGTTTCACCCTGGAAGGGTGTGGCACACTTTGGGAAGCGTGGGAAGTTGAACCCCAGATACATTGGACCATTCAGAATCCTGGAAAGGATTGGTCTTGTAGCTTACAAGTTGGATTTACCCGCAGAACTAAACGGTGTTCATGATACATTCCATGTATCAAATTTGAAAAAGAGTCCAACTCAAGAGACAGTGGTCATTCCTGCCGACGAAATTCACATTGACGACACACTCCACTTTACTGAAGAACCAGTTGAGGTCACGGATTGGAAGAATAACAAAACACGCAGGAGTAGTGTCAAGCTCGTCAAGGTTCGATGGAATGCACGACATGGCCCAGAATTCACGTGGGAACGTGAGGATCGTATGAAGGCAAAGTACCCACATTTATTTCCCAAGACCCTTGCAACTAGAAGCAGAACTTAAAATTTTGGGACGAAATTTTCTTAACGGGGGGAGAATGTGACAACCCTCATTAAACCAAGTATCCGTACAGTTAATTAATATTAATTAAGTGCTTAATGACTGTGCTGAATTACTAAACTGCTTTTGATTACTGCATCATACATACAAGTGCATCACATATTACATAATGTCACATCATTATCACAGACAAACTTTAGTGACATACTTGATGCACAAAGCACAGTTAGCACAGTTAGCGGATAACTCAAAAATATACTGACAGTGCCAGTACATAGACAGACGGTGTTTTGAGACCCAGTATGGGCCAGGAACAAGGTACTACACTAGTATGGTGTGTAGGGATGTGAGGACCATAAAACTGTGTCACTAGGTGATAGTTTGAGTGCCGAAAAGTGTCTAAAACACACTTTAAGTGCAGAATTCTGCATTTTCAGCAAAAATTCAGCATTTTAACATATTTGTATTATGCAGAAAATTGACTAAATGGTCCTGAATGCTTTCCTAAGTGTTGGGAATTAATTGTGTTACAAAAAGATACATAAAGGACACTATACGGAACAACTTAGTACTTTAACGAACCGGTATCTAACCGAACAACCGGACATTACCCGGGACACCAAAATTTTGCTAGAAACATTGTTTTATTATTTTTGGTCTAGTTATGGTCCCCGAATACCCCAACACACTATAAAATGTGCCATACACATCATACACTAGATATTACACTTAACCTCCAATTATTTACCCACTTATCATCAAAAACTTACAATTACCCCCCCCCCCCCCTCCATTTACGGTCCACAAAGGGGACCCACATCCCACTCACTAGATTTGTTGAATATTTTATTTGATTATTGTTTAATTGTTTGGACATAATCTTGAGTGTAAGAGATTATAAATATGGCCTTAGGGATTCACTTGAGATCTTCATCATTTCACTTCTCACAACTTCACACCACCTCCCTCATCTCACTCTCTCCCTCTCGGCTCACTCCATAACCGCCACCACCACCACCTTGCAACCCTCATCCATCCAAGTTCAAGCTAAATTCAAGTGATAGGAGGTGATTCATGGAGCTCGGAGCTTGAAGATCTTGAAGATCTTGAAGAATCCTTCTCATTTGCTTTCATCCACCATCTTTGTCATCTTTTTATCTAAGTGTTCTTCCCTAGCTTTAAGCTAGTTGTAAGCTCCTTGCTACTCTTTTCTACTTTTATTTTTATGGTTAAAAGATATACATTGTGATGAAATAACAAGAACACTAAAATACTTGCACTTAAATCATGAACATAAGGCTTTACATAAAGATGAAATATGATGATATATTGTTAGAATGATGTTGATTAATAGATGGATGATGATTGCATGTTGATTACTAGTAATATGATGATTGATCACCATATGGAACTTGTTAAATGATGATTAGAAACATGATTTAACAAGATTAGGAGATGATTATGTGTTTACATAAAATAATCATCTTCTAATAGAAATATGAACTTGATAATAAAGATGATTTCTTGAAATATAAGTAAACAAGTAGGTTGATGATCATGTAAATCTGAGATTTACAAAAGACTTTTCTAAACAAACCAAGTTCAAGAGACGGTTTTTGAAAGATCCTAACTTGTCTTGCACTTACATTATTTTTGGAAATAAATCAAGTGTAGGAAGGCTAGTAAACAAGAAAATGTTGTAAATAAATATTTTTGTAAAATTTGTTCACAAGTTGTTAACACCGAGATTCTTTAAAAATGAGATTTTTTAAAGGGATGAATACACTTTAAGGAGTAACTAAGGTTACTAAACACCTCACCAAGTTACTACGCGTTTTAGTAAAGGATCAAGTTCATGATGTTATGAAAATCATATAGTTTTTACACTTGGTGAACATGATATTGTTTAAAGTATGATTGTTGTTTGATTGAATGAATTTTGAAAAGAAAATGATACGCTATTTAGCATGGACACCTCCATTTACAAAGGAAACTATGGCGAAATTTTCTAAAAATCCCAACACTTAGAAAATATATTTTCTAGACAAGTGTTTACTAGTGTATTTTAAACTATGTTTTTCAAACATAAACCTCGCCATAATTTTTGTAACAAAAGTACAAGTATTGGAGGATGATTTTTTGTAAATAAAAAGGGGGAAAATATATATTTAGAATATATATTTTGTATTAAGACACTTGTGTGGATATTTGTTTGATTTGTGGAATAGTTATATTATTTTAGGGTAAAATAATACATCTTAACAAAAGACCATGAAATTACAACTCCGACATAATACCAAAAATCACACGGAATAAATATTTAAGTTACACACTTGGTATGGTGAAACCGAACGATAAAACGTAACTCACAAAACATTCCGGAAATTACTTTTACTTATATATTTTTGGTATATATTATTTTTGGATAAGAAGTGAAAATATATATTATTTTTGGGAAAATATATATATATTTTGGAATACATTATTTTTGACAAATAAGTTATATATATTTTCTAAGTGGGACTTAAAAATATATTATTTCAAATACAAATAAACATGTATAAATACCCCCATACTTGGGAAAGAAATACAGAGTTAAATACTTTAGAAGTATTAATACAAGAATATTGAATGAACAATTATTCCAACACTACATATAATTTAAGTTGAAATATTAATTATTTTGACAAATAATTATCACTCGGAATAATATAAGAAATGTAACTCAAAACATTAAACTCTAAGCCAAGGCACAGCCCGTTCGTCTAATAGACATTAGTACGTTGTAGGTTGTCGTGTAGCTGACAGAGGTTGAGTTACGATACAGGAGACGCACTACGGTGAGTTCATGTCCCCCTTTTCTCTTAACTGTTTTCAGTTTTATACTACGGGGGTGGAATACATGTTACAATTATTACATACATTTTTATACATGGTATGGTTAGCTTAAGGAAGGTTTTACTGCGCGATCATGTGAGTGGTGGGCATGACACTTAAGGCCATTAATCCTCATTGTAGGACCAAGGGACATGAGTGATAGATCTATTTGGGTGTAGCGAGCCCACACCCATTAGGCCGGGGCGGCCCATAGTGGTGACTATGTCTTCATACCGGAGACAAATTTGCTAGGTTTGAGTCTTCCTGCACCATTTTCACACATACCATTGGCTTTGCAACCCATTGGTGATCTGTTTTTCCTTATTGCTACATACCAGGGACATTTATACATACAAGACATATTTCAAAGGTTTATACACACAGACTTACACATGAACTCGCTTAACTCTTTGTTGATTTTTCAAACTACATGTATTTCAGGAAACTAGTGGATCTGGAAGGGTATGCATGGGTCGTTAAGCTGCGTCTGAATAAAGGATGTTTCCAGGGTGGTTGGGTTTAGAGGGTGTATTCCTTTCCTGGACGGGATACATAATTCTAAACTCAGGTTTTTATTTAAGTACTTTGTTGAGTCTTTGTGAACTTGTTTAAACAAGTCACGGTTTGTAACTTATTTTGGGGTGAATGTTTCAAGACAAGTATGTTATGTATTTTCTAAACTCTTTTAATGGATAAACATCTCGTGTTTTTATCATATAGCATTGTTATGATTGTTGCTATGGTATTAAGAAGTCTCACCAAATAACCACGCTTCCGCAAAAGTCAGGGTGTGACAAACAGCTACCATGCAAGCATTCAAGCTGCACCGTTCGAAGCTCTCTATGGACGCAAGTGTCGATCACCGTTATGCTGGGCAGATGCGGGTGATAGACAGCTTGTTAGTCCCGAATTGGTTCAAGAGACGACAGACAAGATTATACAGATCCGAGAGCGCATTTAGGCGGCTCGTGATCGACAAAAGAGCTATGCCGACCAAAGGACGAAACCTTTGGAGTTTCAAGTGGGAGATATGGTTTTATTAAAGTCTCACCCTGGAAGGGTGTAGCACGCTTTGGGAAGTGTGGGAAGTTGAACCCGCGATACATTGGACCGTTCAAAATCCTGGAGAGGATTGGTCTTGTAGCTTACAAGTTGGATCTACCCGCAGAACTGAATGGTGTTCATGATACATTTCATGTATCTAATCTGAAAAAGAGTCCAACTCAAGAAACAGCTGTCATTCCTGCCGATGAAGTCCACATTGACGACACACTCCACTTTACTGAAGAACCTGTTGAGGTTACTGATTGGAAGGTTAACAAGACGCGAAGGAGTAGTGTTAAACTCGTCAAGGTTCGTTGGAACGCGTGTCACGGCCCAGAGTTCACTTGGGAACGTGAGGATCGCATGAAAGCGAAATATCTGCACTTGTTCCCCAACTCCCCTGCAGCTAATAGCAGAGCTTAAAATTTCGGGATGAAATTTTCTTAACAGGGGGAGAATGTGACAACCGTAAAAAAATCCAGGTATCCGTACTATTTAATTAACCATGATTAATGCTTAATGACTGTGCTGAATTACAAATGGCTGCTTTCTGATTACTGTATCATACTTACATGTGCATCACATATTGCAAAATGTCACATCATTTGCACATACAAACCATATTGACATACATGATGCACAAAGCACAGCTAGCACAAATAGCTGATAACTCAGAAAATGCTGACGAAGTTCAGTACATAGACAGACAGTGTTATGAGACCCCGTATAGGCCAGAGACAAGGTACTACACTAGTATAGTGTGTAGGAAAGTGAGGATCACAAAACTGCTTCACTAGGTGATAGTTTAAGTGCCGGAAAGTGCCTAAAACCCACTTAAAGTGCTGAATTCAGCATTTTTCTGCAAAAATCATCATTTTAACAAGTTGGTAACATGCAAAAATATGACTAAATGGTCCTGAATGCTTTCCTAAGTGTCGGGAATTAAAAGTGTCACAAAAGGGTACATAAAGATCACTAAACGGAATAGTTTGACACTTTAACGAACCGGTATCTAACCAAACAACCGGACACTACCCGAAACACCAAAATTATACTAGAAACATTGTTTTAGTGTTTCTGAGCTAGTTATGATCCCCGAACACCCTAACACACTATATAACACATCATATGCATAACACCTAAACATTATACTTAGAAACTAACTAGATCTCATAACTTACCATTTAATCACAACCAAGACCCCCCCCCCTTCATGTTTACGGTCACCAAGGGAGTGGCCCCACCAAAATCTTACTTGATCCCCTAAGATTGGATTAGAGATTTGTATTGTACTTACAAGACATATTATCCAATGGTTAACACTCTAAACTTGGTTATAAGAAATCTAATGTTCATCTCTCACACACACAAACACACACCATCTTTCTTCCTTCCTCCTTTCCTCTTTTCGACCGAGAACAAGCAACAATAACACCACCAACATCAACTCACTTCCATCCAATCCAAGATCACCACAAGGTGCTAGAAGGTGTTTAAGGAAGTGTGGAGCTTGTGGATCTTGAAGGACCTCTTCCAATTGCTTTTATCCAACACATTTGTCATCTTCAACCTCTTGTGTTCATCCCTAGCCATAGAGCTAGTAGTAAGGCCCTTATGATCTCTTGTTACTTCATATTTTGATGGTTAAAAGATGACGAACATTGTTAATCTTGATGAACTCTAAAAGAACATATTCATGAAACTTTAACATAAGCTTAACACCATATGAATACATGTTGATTTGCTTCTTGATGATTGATGATTTGTGTTAGTGATGTTAGACATCATATGAAACCTACTAGATTGTGATTAAACACATGATCTAGTAAGTTAAGGTGATGATCTTGTGAAAGACCAAGATCATCATGCTTTATGTTTTCATGAACTTGAAAAATGAACATGATTTTATGAATGACGAAACATGTAACATGATTACTAGACATAAACTTGAATGATTTCAAAAATAGTTTTCCAAAGAAACCAAGTTAAATCACAAGATTTACATGAACATTGTTTTTAAAAGAAACTA
>JARYGA010022795.1:0-23498 GCA_030545235.1 Helianthus tuberosus | reverse complement strand
CCCCTCTTTTATGTTTTTTTAAATGTTTTGGGGGGATACATATGTGTCTATTCTTATTTACAAAGTCTATGGTTTATATAATAAACATGACGATTTCGATAATGTGAACGAACTTGTTGGTGCGTTAGTTCAAAACACGAATGACAATCATTAACAATGATCAAGCCGACCAGTAGTATGTTATGGTACCATAGGATCTGACAAATCCCCGTTATCGGACTATGACTATGGATATGGGGGTAATGTGGGTAACGACAGAAACTGTTATTTTAACAAACCCTTTGGTGGTTTGTTAGTCGATGTTAAAGAGGTCTTTCAGGACCTATTAAAGAGACCCTTTGGTAGTCTAGAAGAGTCAAACACAGGTTTGAATGTATTCATTAAAGAACGACCAAAAGTTTTTCACAATTAAAACACGGATGATTGTCGAATGGTTTATAACACGGATAATTGACGAATGGTTTATAATACAAATGGTTGACGAATGGTTTATAACACGAACGATCGAACAAAATGGTTTATAACAAATGACAAATGTTTTAGTCAAGATTCATGGCTACAAGATTTTCATAAACCTTAACCAACATGTTTTAGTTGATTAATTATATTGCAAAAATACAAACACTTTTGATACATGATTTTCACTTATCGACTCTCGTAGATGGTCGAGGAGTTGCAATAAGTATACAAAGCCATGAATTTGACATACTCACAAAACCTATGCACTCGCCAGCTTTTTATGCTGACTCTCTTTTCACATATGTTTCAGGAGCTGTAGTTTGATGATATGGTCATGCTTCACGTAGGATTTGGACGCGGGCTTTAGTAACTTAAAATATGAAGACTATGTTTGAACTTTGTTTCTGTTTAATTTAAGACAATGCAATATGTTTAAATCTTTAAATCAAACTTCAAATATCATGTGTTGTGAAAAAATTAATTCTGCGACATGACTCCCCGACGTTTCCGCCGCGGTTTGTTGTTTTACACGGTCGGGGTGTTACACAGGATTCCCCAGTTCTGTCAACCGCAGCTACTTCTTTATATGCGATGGAGGGGGAAGTCAGGACCTCCACTTTTACCTCCCTGGCTAGGTGATCGAATGCCACCAAGGCCAATTTGCTGAGGGCATCAGCCTTTCTGTTTTTCCCACGGGGGACGTATTCCAGTTGGAAGCAATTGAAGGTCCCGGCTAGTTCCTTTACTTTGGTCACATATTGTGCCATGGAACTGTTATTCGCATTGTATTCCCGTTGTATTGTTTTACCACCAATTGGGAGTTCGTGTTGGCTTCCACATGCTTTGCTTTCATCCTTCTGTCCAATCTTAACCTAGTCAGGAGTGTCTCGTACTCGGCCGTATTGTTGGTGTTGTCAAAGTCTAACCGGATGGCGTAGGTTAATTCGATTCTTCGGGACTCACAAGAGTGATCCCTGCTCCATTACCTTCCTCGCTTGAAGCTCCATCAGTGTACATCTTCCACACTGCCTCCTTATCTTTTCTTTTCTCCTCCTCCTCCTCCATTTCTTTCCATTTGAGGAGTTCCTTTTCTTCCTCCTCCGAGACCTCTGCCAAAAAATCCACCAAGACCTAACCCTTTAGCGAAGTTCTTGCTCTGTATTCTAAAGCATGTTCTCCCAGTTCCACGACCCATTTGGCCAGGCGACCGGAGAGCTCAGGTCTATTTAGCACTTTCTAAAGGGGTTGGTTTGTTAGCAAGACGATTTTATGCGCTTGGAAGTAGCTCTTGAGTCTCCTAGAAGCAAAAACTAGCGCTAAAGTTAGCTTCTCCAGGGGCAGGTACCGTTACTCTGGCCCTTTGAGCGTCCTACTGATGAAGTATATGGGAATCTGCTTTTCTTCTCTTTCCACCAACATTGCGGCACTGATTGTAGTCCTAGATGATGACAAATACAGAAACAGGTCCTCCCCAGGTACGGGGGTGGCCAGGGTCGGAAGCTTGCACATGAGTTCTTTCATTTCCTGAAAGGCTGCTTCAGCCTTGGGAGTCCATCTGAACATGTTTGTTTGGAGGCAATCCTTCAAAACTTTCATGAAGGGCAGGGTCCTGTCTGCAACTTTTGATAAAAAGCGATTGAGTGCTATCAACCTGCCATTCAACTGTTGGATGTCCTTCAAGGACCTGGGGGATCGCATCTCAGCCACTGCTTGTGTTTTCTCGAGATTTGTCTTGATCCCTCCTTTCATGACTACCACCCCTAAGAATTTTCCCTCTTCTACGCCGAAGTAACATTTCCCATGATTCAGCTTCATATTGACCTTCTGAATGGTCCTGCTTGTTTCTGCGATCTCTTCCAGCATGGTCGTTTCGTTTAGGCTCTTTATGACAATGTCATCCACATATACCTCCAAATTTCTTCCCCGCTGCTCCTTGAATAGGGTGTTCATGAACCTCTGATAAGTAGCCCCTGCATTCTTTAGCCCGAAGGGCATCATGGTGTAACAGAATGTCCCTTCGTTTGTTACGAAGGTTGTCTTTTCTTCATCTTCCAAGGACATCTGGATCTAATGGTAGCCCTTGTATGCGTCCAAAAAGCACTTCAGATGGTATTGGGCCAAAGAGTCAACCTGGACGTATATCTCTGGGAAGGGGATAGCAGTCTTTGGGGCAAGCTTTGTTCAAGTCCTTTTAGTCTATAACATTCTCTATCCTCCATCCTTCTTGCTAACCATGACTGGATTAGCAATCCATGAAGGACACATGACCTCCCTGACTATCCCAGCTCTGAGCAGTTTCCTTGTATCTTCACAGGCAGCCCTCCTCTTGTTTGGGCACATGGTTTGCTTCTTTTGTTTAACAAGCCTTACCCAGCTGTGGGCATTGAGCCTGTGTTCCGTTAAGCTTCGAGGGATCCCACTCATGTCCCCATTCTGAAGTGCAAAGACGTCTATGTTGAGGAGCAGTAGCTCCTTGAGTGCACTTTTTCCCTTGTCACCCAAGTGCCTCCCTACCTTTATCGCCTGTTCTAGGAATCTTTCACTCAGAGCTCATTCTTCTATTCCTTCTTCCCGGGGTTTCCTCTCGGCTTCCCCTTCCGAGATCGATGACACTACTTCGTATGAGGATTTCACCAAAGCTAAACCTCAGGGAGTTTGGAATACTAAGGCCCCATGAAGAGTGGAGGCTTGGGCCTGAAGATCGCCAATCCCTGGTCTTCCCAGGATTACATTATATTTGGATGGGGCTCGGACCACTATAAATGTTAGCTCTATAGTTCGTACCCGGTCCCCTACCCCCACTTTGAAGGGGAGCCTAATTTTCCCCAAGGGGTGTGAGACGATGTTATTGAAACCTACCGAGGGTATGGAATCCTCTTCAAGCTTGTCCCATACATCTCTATCGAACCTCAAGAAGCAGTGTTCGTAGATCACTTCTAACCCACTCCCCCCATCTACGTGTATCCGGGCAACCCTGTGCCTGGCTATTATAGAAGATATGTTAAGGGGAAGTCTTTGTACCTCATGTTCTTCAAGATGTGGCATCAGTATTGGAGCTCTCATGCAATTTGAGGGCCCCATTGCCCGCGCTTTAACACTCCTTGTCAGGTCGTATTCCTCTCGTCTCCTGATCATGTCTACGTATCCCCTGTCCGGGTCTCCTCCTCTGGCATCTCTTCCTTTCCTGTCCCTTCCTTCCTCTATTTCCTTTATCAAGTGAGACAGTTTTCCTGTTTTCACCGCCAACTCAATTTCTCTCTTCAGATATTTTGTGACTGAAGCCCTTGTGAAGCTCACAATATTCATTCAGGTGGGCCTTCGGCCCTGGCTTGATAGGGGGAGGCTTAGGAAAGGAGTTTCTTACTCTTTCCGTGTCCAATATTTCACTTAGGGTTTTGGTCAAAGGGGTAAAATTATCGTAGCAAGGTGCTGGCCCCCTCCCTCGGGGTCTGTAAGGAAAGTACGTTGGCCTTGACCTGCCATGCTGCAGCTTATCATATAAAGGTTTCCGTGGATAAAGAGTACCTTTTTCTTGAGGTTTGAGGGTTGGGGTAGTTTTTCTGGGAGCGAGATCCAGTTCCTTGGCCTTGCTATTGGTGTCTTTTCCTCTGACGAAAGCTCTGACCCTATCCATGAAGCCATCGAAGGTCTCAGGGAACTCTTCTCCAGCTTCTCCCATAGCTGGGTATGTTTTAATCCATTTATGAAACTACTAATCTTCATTACCTCCAGGACACCTTTGATGTTCATACTCTCCTTGATAAACCTTTCAATATAATGATCTACTCGTTCGTTATCCTTTTGGCGGATGTGCTTGATTTCATTGGATCACTTTTCTCTGTTGGCTAAAGTTCCTCGGGAACTTTTTGCTTAACTCTTCATAGCTGTCGATGCTCCCGGCTGGGAGGCTATCGAACCAAAGTCTGGCTCTTTCAGCAAGTGTTTGAACAAACATGTGGCACCACGTGGGCATAGACCACCGTCCTACCTGCCCAACTCCTATAAAAGCATGCAGGTGGTCCTCTGGATCTTTGGTCCCATCGTGCCTGTCCAGGTTGAGTGGAGGTTTAAGCTTGGGAGGCATGGGTGCCTCGGCAATCCTCTTGGTGAACTTTGAGACTTCAGCTAGGTCCTTGGGTAAGTAAGGCTTGTTTAGCATGCCATCATCTTGGTTGTCCTACCTTTTCCTTCTTTCTCCGTGTCACCCTTCCCCTTTATCAACATTTCTCTTTCCTCGGGCGTCATCTGCCTCAGGGCAATCATGAATGCGTTGAACGAGTCTGAATCAGTGTTACCTTCATGAGAGCTGGTGTTGTTTTTATCCGATGGTGTATCAAAGGAGATATTGGCCCATAGGCTTTCGAGTTTCTCCCGTCTCTCTAGGTCCTCAAGCTGTTTTCGTAGCTCATCCATGTGCATGGACACAAAATCTTGCGTGATGGCATCCTTTTTTTTTACCGAGAGTCCAACCCTGTCACTTGTTTCTTCCTCATGGGTGATGTCTTCGACGGTCACCACTTCATTGTTGTCTCAGACTATTTTTGTTATTTGGGAGCTGGGGGTGGATGTGGTGCTGCTATGTCGCTTTTTACGAAAGATAACCCTTACAACGTCTTAGGTTCTTGATGAGACCACTATACGGATAGTGTCCCATGGATGGTGCCATTGTCGAGTCCTTGAATCCCGTTGGAAAGTCAATGAGGCTCGTAAACGTTGCAGCGGATATATGTCGTCTTCCTACAAAAAAGAATACTGTTAGCCTCGCCACGGAGGACCCCGGAGGGGGAATCCGTGACCAAGCTCCGGCATGAGACTATGTAACCGTGCCGGAGAATGAAGAGCTTATTCCGACGAGTGTAAGATCGCCGGAATATCTTTAATGGTGTGAATTCTAGGCTCGGAGCCTTAAATGTGATCCAAAAGGAATGTTTGGAGATGTGTGTGTATTCAATGAAAGACAGTATTCAATGCATACCTTAAACAATATTCAACCTCTCTTATATAAAGAAGTTGCCTTATCTCTTTAGAAAATGCCGTCAGTCCCATCTAACGGTTTCCTTAAGCCATCGGGGGACTCAGACACGTGTCTAAGCCCCAACGGCTAGATGCTCCGCTCATTAATGAAACCAGCTGCCATAGATGTATTGTTTCCGGCGATGTCTTTATATAACTTTCAGGCAATTAATGTGGCTTCAGAGAGATATGACACCTCTTTTTCCCGCTTTATTTCGCAACTTTCTCTTAAGGGTCAAAAATCACTTTTAGGCCTGTAGATGAGCCCAAATAAAAATGGAGCTCAAGACGAGACCACTGGACGCCAAGTGGGCCTCGTCGTCAGGGTTTAAATTCTATCGCGTCGATGACTTTATTTTATATTTAAAAATTATCACAACCTAATATCTTACACTCCATGCTTGAAACCAATTACTAATTATCAAAACATAGATAATCTTTTTTATAATCAAATTCAAATTCAAACGAAATCCAAATATTTTTGTTACCAATATGGCAATAACTTTTAGAGTAAACTGCAATTTTAACCCCTGTGGTTTGGGGGCACTGACACCCTTACCCCATGTTTTCAAAAAATTGTCATCTTACCCCCATCTACTCCCAATTGGATCAATCTTGGACCCTGTCACTTAACGTATTTGAATGTCAATGTTTCTATGTAATGGTCAAAGTGTATAGTTGTCATTTCCCCACTTTTTACTTAGCCTATTCATTTCCAAACCCTTTTCTTATGTAAACTGGTTTGATCTTATCCACCAACCATTCACACTCATTGATTCAAGAGCGAGACCAAGCTTCTTCCATTTCCGGTAAAGTATTTTGGCAATCAGACATCAACCAGTCAATGTGATCAGCCATCGATCAGAAGAATGCCGATAAGGAGGATGATACACAACCTTATTAGGGAGATTTCAGGTATGTTCCTACTTCTAATAGGTCGATTCCAGCCACCGATCATTGATACTTGTGATGTTACAGGGTATAGGATTACAAGGCTACGATTAGGTTAGGTTTGTATGCTTAATTTCCATGATTTTGGTTTGAATCATCTTAGGGTTCATTATTCATGATTTTGTAGACACCTATATTAAAACTGAGTCTACAAGTTAGTCGAGTACTTACTGGTCATTGTTTTGTTTGTTCGTATATTGATAGGGGGATGGAACAGGGATGAAAAGAAAGTCGATTGTTTGTTGGTCCCAGTTTGGACTTAAAAACTTCTTCTCATGTAATATGGCAAGTGATTTCAAAAGATGTGAAAATAGTGTGCTGAAATAGAAATCAGACTTTCAAGAAACAAGACCTACAGAATTATCAAGTTTATATCACTTTGAAACAAAATTGTTTACAAGGTGATTGTAAGATTATTATCTATTACAAATGAATACTTGAATTCTGAGGGTGAAAGGACAATGGATTTTTGTAGTATGTATTGAATGCTAAGCTTAACTCATTGTTCTCTGCTTGATGAGCCTTCTATTTATAGAAGGCAGAATATATGAATAAACATTTGTTTATTCATATATATTCCGGAAAAAAGTAGCGCCTTGACATATTCATTAAATCCAACAATCAATTTGCCTTTGTCATCATGAGATCCAATAATGTCAACTTGCTTCGGTTAGTGTGGTAGGATAGAGCTGATTTTTAGACAAGTGGGGTATTCATCAGAATTTCTGATAAACCACTTCATCAGAAAATCTGATGATCAGAATCGTCAGAATCTGATGATATTTCATTAGAAATATCATCAGATCCATCAGAAATGACCTTCTCTGATAATCTTCTTCAGCTCTTGATCAACTTATGATTCTTTGAAGTAGATGTTGTTCATTTCAGTTGTCATATCCGATCTTCTTCTTCTTGTTGTTGTGATCTTCAGGACTGTTGTCTCCTTCATAGATCAAGTTGAATCTGATTTTCTTCAATACTTACAAATTAAGTTTCCTAACAGTTTCCCCCTAAGTATTGTAAGAAAATGAACTATCTATATCGAACATAAACAACTTTCAACTAATCCTTGAAAAGAAAATTCAAACAACTAAGTTTAGAAACATAATCAAACCAACCATTGTTCAAAACAAACAGAAAAAATATTGTTCTTAAAAACTGAATTTTAATCTTATCAATTCATTAATTGATCTTCACTCCACTTATGTATTTGTCTCCTAGTTTCAGTCTTTTCTTGTGATCAATTGCCTTTTGAGTTTCCTTGTAAAGTTCTTTGTACCATCCTCTGGATTCCATCTATTTTTCATTGCACTCTTCAATTGTTTTTCTCAGCTGTTCATTGTTCTTTCCCTTCTTCTTGAGCTACTCTTGTTTCTCATTCATGCAGTTCTTTATATATTTCAGAGTTTGATTTGAATACCTGTATATTTCACTAATTCTAAACAGAGCTTTCTCATAATGAGCGTCTTTGAAGACCACACACATTTCTGGTTTGTCAAAGATTGCTCCAGTTCTTACTAATTTAGAAGGAATTTTAGCTGGAATTTTGTTGTTAGGAGGAGGTATTAGCACCTTGTTGTTGTACTCAAAATTGATACATAAATCAAAGTCTGCCAGTGCAGCTCTTTTATATAACTTTTCTCCTGCTCTTTTGATGCTTTCAAGAGCTCTTCTTATCACAACTGAACCACTTTGCTCTTTATCAATGATATTCTTCATTTTTACTATGCCCATTGGGTGAATATCATCAGCCAGATTTCCATTAGTAACTTTTTGTTCACTGTTATCTTTTCTGATCAATGTGTATTTGTTCTGTCCTTCATTACCTAAGACACCTCCTCCAGTACTTAAAGTGTTGATTCTCTCAATAGAGACTATTGGATTGGTCATTGGTTTGTGGAGAATTTCCCAGCTTCCCTCATTCCTGACTTGAACAATATTTTTGCTTATTGGAGAGAGTGGCCTTTCTGGGTTGTCTTCTTTACCTTTCCAGTAGTAATGCTTCAGGTGTTCTTCGGGGTACATGATTGTGTGTAAATCACCTTTCAACACTTCTATTTCTTTGAGGTTTCCATCTGAATCCTCTCCAATTACTTTTCTTGGCCTTTTTTAAGAGGTTACTTCATGTTCCATTCTTCTCTTCTCTTTTGTATCAAACTTTATGTTGAAGTCTGTTTCTCCTGTGAGAGCTGTGGAAGATGTTTGAACTGGAACTGGTTCTTTCTTTTGGACTCTTGAAGTATCTGGCTTTTGGATGTTTGGTGGAGGACCCATGAGTAACTTTGGCTTACTAGGAGAAGGACCCATGGGCTGCTTCTGTTTTTGAGTTGTTGGTGTTTCTAATTGTTTGATTTGATCTTGTTAAATGATTTCTGGTTGTTTGAGTTTTTGTTGAGAAGTTTCTGGTACTCCTGCTTGTTTTTCTTGTGGAATTGGGGCTTTCAGTTCATGAACATCAACTTTTGCCAGTCTGGCAACATTGTACTCCAACCTCTTTACTAACAGATGAACATCAGCAAGAGCTTGAGTATTTGATTCTTCTTGTTTCTTCATTCTCTGAAATTCCAATTTATTCTGATCTTTCTGTGCAGACAATTCCACTATCAGCTTCTCAAAAGCCTCTGCCAAGCTGCTGTTGTTGGCTCTGAGGAACTGAATTTCTTCAAGGATTTTTCCTGAACTTGAGCTTTCCCCTGCACTTGCAACCTCAGCCATCTGTTTCTTGATTTCTTGCAGTTCTTTGAGAGCTTTCTTGAATTCTGGTGAGCTCTCTCTGTTTTCTGATGACTCTTGTAGATTGTTGAGGGCTGCAGGGTTGTCTTCTGTTTGCTTCTGAACAGCTTTGACAGTTTCTGATAATACTATGATATCTGATCTTTGATTTTTAATCTCTTCCAATATCAGATCAAGTTTATCTTCTGTGGCTGTTTTCCCAGTACAAATAGCAGTTGTGTCTTCAAGTTCCTTGTGTAGTTGTTAAGTTGACATGGATTGATGTCCTTGGAAAATAGGAGGAACAACAGATGTTCCACCTCTAACACCAGCAGAAAACACATTCTCTGCTGTTCTGAGGTTAAGAGGATTGAAATATTCCACATTCTCTATACCCTCACTAGAAAATTGAAACACATTCAAGTTCTGGTTTTCCACATATCCTTGAACCTTTTCAGGTTCTCCATGAGTTGTTGAGAAACTCTTAGTTTTCTCATCCAGGTTTCCTTGATCAGTAGACTGATCTCCACCTGTTGCCACCACATTTTCCTCCTCAGAATCTGATTCAGAAAATGGGTCTTTGGTTCCACTCACATTTTGTCTTTCAGAAACAGTGCCTCTTGTGAAATTCATAATTTCCTTGAATTGAATCATCAGAATCACTCTCAGAATTATGAAATATATTAAGTTTAGAGTGTTGTGCACCTGTTTCTCCCATATGTGAGATTTCAGCATGATGTTCTTCTGCTGCAGGACTCATGTTCACATCTTCATCAGCTGGGTGAGGTTCTGATTCACTCTGCTTCTCCATTATTGGTGTGCTTGACTCTTGTGCATCATGCTCCATGGGAGACACACTATCAAAAACTTCCTTGTTTTCTGGCTTCTTGCTCAACATCCTTAAATATTCTGCTCTGTAGGATGAATCTTCTGGTATCAGACTCATCATACTTTCTGACAGAACAGGCACATCATAATCTGACTTCCAAGACCTTACAACAGTCCAAGGTCTCATGATTTCAGTACTCCACATATTTTCTAATGCTGGAATTTCTAGGTTCCTTTCAGAAAATGCATCAG
This sequence comes from Helianthus tuberosus, assembly GCA_030545235.1. Taxonomy (NCBI): domain Eukaryota; kingdom Viridiplantae; phylum Streptophyta; class Magnoliopsida; order Asterales; family Asteraceae; genus Helianthus; species Helianthus tuberosus. The sequence goes on along the minus strand of JARYGA010022795.1, from coordinate 13,283 downwards.
AAATTATGATTGACAGAAATCTGGGAAAAGGTAGATGTGAATCTATCCATCCAGTGTTAGTCAGAATTGATCTTTTGATCAGATTAAATATTTCTGTTCCAAAATCAATATTCAATCCACTAATGAGGCTGAACATGATTGTTATTTCATTCATATTTATCTGGTCTGTACCTCCCATTTTTTGATGATAAACACTTGTTCAGAATTTCCATTAACACTTGCCAGAAGGCAGGTAGCTGATTCCTCTTGAATTCACTGATTTTTGAAATCTTTGTCTTGTAACCCATTACTGCATCAAGTAGTGAAAACATATCTTCTTTTTCTGGTGCTTCTTCATAGCTTTGGCTTAAGGGTAGTTCCAAACATTCCCTTATTTTCTCCGGTGAGATCGTAATGAAGATATCTCCCCACATATGTGCTGTCAGCTCGATTTGATTTGAGAGTTGGAGAGTTTTTACAACTTGTTGTATGAGTTTTTCTGGTACCTCTCTGGTCTTTGTGAGAGCTTGAGCTATCGGGCATCTGATCAGAAATTCAATTAGGATTTGACACTTTATATCATATTCTTCAATGTTGTCATTCATCGCTTCATTGTTGCTCTTTAATAGAAGAAATTCAGCTTCGGTGATGAAAGGAACAGAGTGTTCAACTGGTGGCATATTTATGTTGATAGCAGCCATTGAGAATTTGGGTTTTTGTTTCGTAAAAGGGTTTTTATGGTTTTGAGTTTGAAGGTTGAAGATGGAAGTCTCTGTTTTTTAATGAGGTATTTATAGCGTTTTGAGACAGAGATCATTGAGTGTTTTTTTGTGGGCTGTTTGTATTCAAGGTGGTTAATGACACCTTAATGATGTTTCTAATCCGTTTAGGAAACAACCGATTTTGAAAACCTTTGGTTTATCTCTAATTTAATATCAATCTTTTAATGAAAATCAGAGATTCCAAAGATTTAGCAGATAAACACTAATGTCCAACTTGCACCTTTTCTTCATGTGGGACCCCTTTTGTTTTAAAAAGGTCCAATAGAAACCCTTTTGAGATTGTGTATCTTCCCAAGTTTTCCTTTTGATGATTTATATCAGAAAATCTTTGAATAAAATCTTTGGGAGTTGGATTTTCTTCATACTTCATCAGAATGCATTTGATTCATATGTAGAAATTGAATCAACATTTTTTCAAGATGAGAGGGAATAAGTAGAGTTTGAAGTTTTAACTTACATTGCAATTCTGAACTTCACATCATTGTTCTGATTTCCAGAAAGTGTTGGTTATACAACTTGTTCCAATCCTTAGAAAAAAAAATATTTTGAAAGAAACTTATTTCAAAAATTTAGTTGGTTATAAGTTTCTTTGAATCTGGTTTAAAGCAATGTTTCCTGATGTTTCTTTCTGTTGATTTGTCAGACTTCCTGGTTGTCAAAAGACTTTTCTGATGAAAAATTTGATCTTCTGATACATTATCATATTTTCTGGTTATTTTGAGAATTTTCTGATGTATGAACAGATTCTGATGATTTATTGGGTTTTCTGAAAAATTATCAGATTTTCTGATTGATCATCAGATTTTTTGAGTTTCACTAAATCTATCAGTTTTTATTTGAGTTTCACCAGATTTTCCTTGTTTTTATCAGATATGTTGTTTTAGTTCCCCCTAGATCTATTGTCTTGTTTTTGTGTTTTTTTTAATTTAAAAGAAAGAAGAAAAAAAATACAAAAACAGACTATTCACCGTTATGAATTTATACACATGTGGGATATGCATGAAGATGGAAATTTTGGATGATCAGTGATTATTCTGATGTTTTATCAGAACTTCTGATGATTTACCCGATCTTCTGATGTTCCATCAGTTTGATGGATTTCTTTGTCAGAAACCTGTTGAATTATCTTTTGTTTATCAGAATTTTGATGTTCATCAGTTTGGTTTACAATTTGTGGCCTTTTGTTTTCTGAAAGATCTTCATCTTTTATGTTAACCATGCCAAGTTTGCTGATTAAAAAATTGTGTCTCTTTTCATCAAGAGGTTTTGTAAAGATATCAGCAATTTGGTTTTCTGTTGGAACAAAATACATTTCTATGTTACCTTTTTCAACATGATCCTTTATGAAGTGATATCTGACATCTATGTGCTTGGTTCTTGAGTGATGAACTGGATTTTCTGTTATTGCAATTGCACTCTTTGAATCACATAGGCTTGGTATTTTGGTCAGATTTACTCCATAATCTTTCAGCTGAGTTTGCATCCACAGCACTTGAGAACAGCAACTTGCTGCTGCAACATATTCTGATTCAGCTGTTGATGTTGCAACACAGTTTTGTTTCTTGCTTGCCCAACACACCAATTTTTCTCCCAAGATTTGACATGCACCAGATGTACTTTTTCTGTCAATCTTGCACCCTGCATAATCTGCATATGTATATACAATTAATTCAAGGTTTGTATCCTTAGGATACCAGAGATCAAGTTCTGTTGTGCCTTTTAGATATTTTTTTACAGCTTTTAGGTGGGATTCTTTAGGATCACATTGATATCTGGCCAGAAAGCATGTTGCAAACATAATATCTAGTCTGCTTGCAGTTAAATATAACAAAGATCCTATCACCCCCTATAGGTTTTAATATCTACACTTATTCCATCTTTATCAGAATCTAATTTGTTCCCTGTTGCCATGAGAGTTTTTGAAACAAAGCAATTTTCAAGTGAGTATTTTTGCAGAATTGTTTTCTCATACTTTGATTGACTCAAAAATATTCCATCAATTCTTTGTTTTACTTGTAAACCCAAGAAAAAGGTTAACTCACCCATCATACTCATTTCAAAGTGGCTGGTCATTAACTTTTGAAACTTTTTACAGAAATTTTCATTTGTTGATCCAAATATAATGTCATCAACTTATATCTGGACTAACAAAGTGTGACCTTTGTGTGTTTTGAGGAAAAGTGTCATGTCAATAGTACCTTTAGTAAACCCAGAATTGAGTAAGAAGTTTGAGAGTGTTTCATACCAGGCTCTTGGAGCTTGCTTAAAACCATACAAGGCTTTGTTTAATCTGTAAACATGATTTTGAAATTTTGGATCAACAAAGTCTTCTGGTTGATGCACATAGACTTCTTCTTCAATTCTACCATTCAGGAAAGCAGATTTTACATCCATTTGATAAACTTTGAAATCTTTGGATGCAGCATAAGCAAGAAAAATTCTTACTGCTTCTAATCTAGCTACTGGAGCAAAGGTTTCATCATAATCAATACCTTCTTGTTGACAATAACCTTTGACCACTAACATTGCCTTATTCCTGGTGATTATGCCATTTTCGTCTGATTTATTCCTGAATACCCATTTTGAGCCTTTGACAGATTTGTCATTTGGCTTAGGCACCAGATCCCATACCTTGCTCTTTTCAAACTGATCCAGCTCTTCTTGCATAGCTTGAATCTAGTCTGAGTCATTTAGAGCTTCTTTGACAGACTTGGGTTCTATTTTGCTTAAGAACCCAGCAAATGCACATTCATGTGTTGTTGCAGATCTTGTTCTTACACCATCTGCTGGATTGCCAATGATGTCAGAATGAACATGTCCTTTAATCCATCTTAACTTGTTGTGAAAAGTTGTTGGTTCGGATGGATTTGAAGTTTCCCCCTGAACAGTTGCCTCAGTTGTGTTTAGTGTATTAGAGTTTTGATTATTATTCTGATTCAAGATTTCTGATGCACTGTTCATTTGTTCTGCAAGGTTAGTACGTGAAATATCTATTGATTTGTTTGTAAGAGATTTATCATGTTCTAAGAATTCTTCTGTTATCATTTCAAAGAGATGTTCATAGTTTTCTTGTTTGTCAGAAAAGTTTATTTCTTGCATGTATTCATCAGAAACCTTTGTTTGTGATGAGTCATCAAAAGATACATACAGACTTTCTCTGATTGTCCTTGTGTTTAGAATAAAAATTCTATAAGCTTTTGAGGACAAAGAATAACCAAGAAAAATACCCTTTTCCGTTTTTCTGTCAAATTTTCAAGGCTTTCAAAATCATTGAAAACAAAACATCTACAACCAAATGTATGAAAAAATTTTACACTTGGAATTCTTCCATTGATAATGTTGTATGGTGTTTTGTTGAGCCTTTTGTTGATTATGGTTTTGTTTTGGGTAAAACAGGCATTTGCTATTGCTTCTGCCCAAAAATGAGTGGGCATTTTAGCATAAGCAAGCATTGTTCTGGCAGCTTCTACTAAGGTTCTATTTTTTCTTTCAATCACCCCATTCTGTTAAGGTGTTCTGGGAGCAGAAAAATCATGAGATATTCCTTTACTTACGAGAAAGCTCTCAATTTTTGAATTCTTAAATTATGTCCCATTGTCTGATCTGATCCTTCTGACTGTTAGTTTTAACATATTTTCATTCTTTCTGATAAAATTAATGATCAGATCAGGAGTTTCACTTTTCTTCCTTAAAAATTATACCCATGTGTACCTGGAAAAATCATCTACTATTACTAGTATGTATTTCTTTCCAGAAAAGCTTTCTGTACTTATGGGTCCACACAAATTCATATGTAAAAGTTCCAAATTTTGTGTAATAGAAGACTCAGAAATTGATTTGTGTGAGCTTCTTTTGGATTTTCCCATCTCACAAGCTTCACAAATTTTATCCTTCTTTGAGGATATGAAAGGCAATCCTTTTACCAGCCCTTTGCTTACTAATTTGCTTAGGTTTTTGAAATTTAAGTGGGCTAACCTCTTGTGCCACAACCAACTACTTCCCTTGTTGATTTTTGAAAATAAACATAATTTTGGATGTTCATTTTCTTCTTTGAAATCAAAATAGTAAATTGATTGTCTTATCCTTTTTCCACTTAAATAGATTTTATTATCATCCATCCCTATTAACCAGCATTTTTCTGGTAAAAAGGTTACCTGAAAATCTTTATCACTGAATTGACCACAACTTAGCAGATTGAACTTTAAGCCTTCAACATAGGCTACTTTCTCTATGGTCAAACATCCATACCTTATGCATCCATATCCCATGATCCTCCCTTTTACTCCATTTCCAAAATTTACCATTTTACCCAGCTTTGAAACAAAGTTGCTGAGTAAGCTCCTGTCCCCAGTCATGTGCTTGGAGCTTCCAGAATCGCAGTACCAGATCTGCTGCACATGATGGTCCTGAAATGGAAAAATTAGAGGGTTTTTGGTACCCAGACTTGCTTGGGTACTCTTTCTGATGAGATTTTAAACAGATTATTTTCTCTTGATGGCCTTTCATCAGAATATCTGTTATATGCTGAGCCATAAACAAAATTTTCATTTTTCTTTTGGAGATGGTGTTGAACAAGCTTCAGTGTAACACCTGTGCCTCCACGGCCATCAAACAAATGCCAAACCAATTAAATATTGTATTTCATACTTTTGATTTGTAAAAATATGTGTATCGTTTACACATATCAACTCTTGTTCGATTTCAAACTCTAAATCGCTTTCTGGAAGGTTATACGCGCACCGATACGTAAATATAACCAGTTTAATGCAACAAACACTCCGGAATAGTGAAATAGGCTTAACATACCTTAAATAACCTTTACATAACTTAGAAATAAGTTTTGAAGGCTTTGGTATGGCAAAAACAAGCTAATTCGCTTACAGGGACTAAACTTGACAAACTGCGAAAGTATGCCAATTTGAACTGTAACAGACATTCCGGAGCATGACCATAAGTTAAACATACTATAAATATCCTTCACATAGCTTAGAAATATGCTTTGAGGTGTTCGGTATGCTAAAATAAACTTTTGTGTCATTCAGGGACTAAAAGTGTCAAAAAGTGCACAAGTTTGCATTTTCGCGCATAACTTACGTTCTGAATACATCCGGACATCCAAAAATTTATGTAAGCACTAAAATATTTTATTTTAGTGTTCGGCATAAGAAAAATCCATTCGTTGCGTCATTTGGATCGTTTTTCGTGCTTATGCGCATTCCGTCGTAATTAAGCGAACATCGCGTTCGTACGACCAAACGGACCAACATCCGACATATTTTTGAGCATGTTTCATGTCCACAATGTTTAGGCATCATTTTAAGGCCTTAAAGTTGGCTTTACGGGCCTTAGAAGTGCCGGAAATGGGCTTAAACACGTGCAGGGACCAAAACTGTAGATTCTGAAACTTATTTCTGATCTGTGCAGCCCAGGCGGCCCGCCTCAGTTTCTGTACATCCCCACGCGGGCCGCGTCCGACTTCCTGACCAAATTAACTGCATTTAACAGTAGTTTGCAGCTGGTTGATCCACCACCACACATTCTAAAATGCTTAGTCAGCTGATAAGGATCAATTTGAGCTACCATAAGGTCCCGACACTTGTACGGGTGGGATTAAGGCACGTTTTCCATGAAACGATCCTAACGGTTCGGGTATTCCTATAAATACCCATTCACCCCAACCTCATTTCTCACAAGAATCTGGATTTGAGAGCTCTAAGTTGAAACCATTGTTTCATACCTGAGTTCTTGGATCGAGATTAGCATTCGGGGACCTTTCGTAAGTATTCTTTCGTTCTTTTATTGCTTTTCGAGTCTTTTCGAGTCTGAAAGTCAAACTTTGTTTGACTTTCTGCATTGACCAGTTTATGGTCAATGCGAAGTTCGTTTGAACTTCGCAACGTGATTGTAAACACGTTGGTTATAGTCCCTTGGGACTATGCCTACTGATTACCACGTTGTCTAGGGTCGTAGGGTAAGCGATCTGATAAATCGCTTATACCTTCGAACCCGACCCAGTTTGGTCGATCATTAGGATCCGACCAAATACATTAGGTGACCATAGTTTATAGGGAATAACCTTCCGAGGTTATACCTTATGGTCACATCGTTTAAGTAGTTGTATGATAGGTAGTTTATATGCCTTAGGTAAATTACCAGAATACCCTTTTCATGTATAATTGGTAATTAAGCATATGTAACCTAAACTTTTGTCACATAACTGATTATGTAACATGTTTAGGCATATAACACTTGTCATAGGGCTAGTTAGGCGGTCCAAACGCGTTTCACGCGGACGACGCGTTAAAGTAGCATTAGCTACCTAAACGGGTCGTAATGGGTCGTAAGCACTTAGGTTAGGTCTCATTTAGTATGTAGGCTTTGTTAAACCATATGACACGAGTCTCCATACTCGTTTGGTTTACGAACCCTCATTCTATCTAAATCCTCCGATTTAGGTCCGGTTTATTAACATAGTTACCTATATTAGGTGCCGTTTGATATCCGCGATCTCTAGCATTGTTTGGTTGTTACTCAAGGACTACTAAGCAATCTCAAGTGAGTACATAGACCCCTCTTTTACTGTTTTCCAAACGTTTTGGGGTGGAACACATGTGCCTACTTGTTACTTTCATGCTTTCCTGTTTTCACATCATATACTTGTTATGTTCAATAGTACACTTATAGTACATGATTTCATTGTTTTCATGCTATGTATGTCCATTTAGTACATGCTTAGTACATTATTTTACATTGCATCTCTGTTGCATATGTTCCAGTAACATATGGACACATTGTTTTACAGCTCTACCTTGTATGTTTACTCTAGCATACTAGGTACATTATCTTCATCACATGCTTGCATTTTGGTATGACATTTGGTTTGTTTAAATGAGACAATGTACATTCATTAACAGCGATCATGCCGCTCGGTAGTAGGTAGTGGTACCATAGGACTTGACAAATCCCATTCCTGAAATCTCGGGTTTGTTTGGACGTAAGGAATGACCGAATCCGAATACAATTCTTTTGATAACTCATTTTTACATAGTTATCCGACTGTCTCAAGGCTTTGATGTATGAATTTTCACAATACCGCATAAATGTTCATATTCAGTATAGCATGCATATATTTTACAAAACCTAACTTTGATTTAAACCAAGTTTTACTTCAATACTTTGTTTTGTACATTTTTACTTATGGTTTAAGTAGTCTTAATTTTACTTACCATACATATCATTTTGGTTATACATTACTTGACTACTTTTGGATTATAAACATTTGACATGGTTTATACAAGGACTTTTGACTATTGGTTTAAACATAGACTTATTACATTGTTGGTTTGGTTTGAGTAAGTGATTAATTAACGAGGCGGGTGTAATATGATACAAACATGGTGGATACGCCGCTGGTACTTCCTATATATAAGTGTTTGTATGATATCACATATCGTAGCGTTATTTGAATCATTTCAGTTTATGACATATAACATTTTATACAAATAACATACTTTTCACAATACATTGTTTTACAAACAACTTAACTTATACAAACTCATTTTACATGGTTATTCATTTAACCATGCATTATTCTCTTATTTATACGTATCATCTGAACTTATTGTTTTTCAAATGATTTACAAAGACAAAGCAAATTACAAGGTTCATGACTAAACATTTTCTTAAACAGAAGTCATGAATCTTATTTTTCACAAAACCTATGTACTCGCCGGCATTTTTATGCTGACGTACCTATTTTCACATGTGTTTTTCAGGAGCTGTTGCATAAGATGATCAAGATACAAATAGGCAGACTTGGGCTTTAGTGACAATAAAAGATGCAAGACTAGTTAATTATGTTGTATTTCCTTGTTTGTTAAGACATTGTAACACTTTTAATCAATAAAACGAAACTTCAATTGCCATGGATTTGAAACAATTAATTCTGTTACAACACTCCCCGACATTTCCGCCACGTTTTGTATGTTCTACGTGTTCGGGGTGTGACAGAAAAGATGGTATCAGAGCTCATGGTTATAGGGAATTAGGTTATTAGTAATACTTTGACCTAGTCTATAACCTTTCTAGGACCTTAACGCGAGTTTACTTGCGTTTAGTCATAAAACAATACTGTCACCTATCCTTAGGCGACAACCTCAACAAGAACACAAATTTCAAAACCACTTTGAAAACTAATCATCTGTTCTAGGATGATTGATTACTAGGTTTTGAACCCTCTATTGTAAGGTTTTGAACCCTCTGTTATATGGTTTTGAACCCCTTTGAAATTTCAAAATCTCGTCAAGGTTTTGGGTTTTAAATAATGTGAACACGTGCAAACTGGAAGGGTGAATGCCTGTATTCTGGGTTTTCTGTCTAGGCAAGCACTTCGTATACATCTCATCAGACGCGAGACCAGTTGTGCTTACCTGGGAATTCTTGGGATGAGTGTTCACTTATAGGCGAGCATGTCTTCGCGATACATTATTTTTGACCCATTTACTTTGATTTGTCACCATCTCATTTGTTTGCCTTAGGTAACAAACAAATGATCACAATTTTCATTCGTTACCATTCTGTATTGATTATCCAATAACCTTTCACTTGTTTCTTCCTACGTCTTTCATTTTCTTCTAGAATGTCTATTCCTCTCAGCACTGGTCAAACGTCCGAGCGAACAGCCAAATTTGTCCAGCAAATAGGCGAAGTGATTCAGAAGACTGTGGATTTAGGTATTGCCATGGCTCGTCTCAACAATGAAGCCTCTCGTCTCGACAATGAAGCCACTCAAGAGCCATCGAAGGAGGCAGAAGTCAAGCCAGCACCAAAATCAAGGAAGCGTAAGGCTTCAAGGAAACCCACAACAGTTACACCTAATCAAGCGGGACCTAGCCAAGTGACAGCACTACCAGTCAGGAAGCCATACAACGGAATTGAACCCTTGTGCAACCAATGTACCCTTCATCATCACCCTAGTGTGAAGTGCCGCAAATGCCAAATTTGTGGACGTAAAGGTCATACAGCAAAAGTTTGTGTTGCAGCAGTACCAAATCAAACAGGACCCATCTGGGTGGCAACACCACCTGTTAAGAAGCGATACAAGGGAACAGCCCCAATATGCGACAAATGTAATGCACACCACTTAGCTCACCTACAGTGTCGTTTGTGTGCATCATGTGGGCGAATTGGTCACCTAGCAAGTGCTTGTCGATTTACCCCAAATCAAAGTGGTCCAAACCAACCACAAGCCAACTCTGCTCAAGCTCGTTTCTCACCAGGGTCTTGCTACAACTGTGGCGAGATGGGCCATTTCCTAAGGGATTGCCCAAAGCTTGCTAATGCAAATTTGACCCACGGATGAGCACTTGGCTGAGTAGAAGATGTTGCTGTCTTATGCTTTTGTTTCTTTCGTTTACTAGTAATGTGAAACAATCTGTCTCGTTCATAAATAAAAGTCGTTGTTCGCAATTCTGATATACAAGTATAATTACATGTGTCTATGGCATTTCCCTATAATACCTGTATTAAGGAACTATGTTCCTTACAAACTACTCTTGTGATTCTCTCTTTCAAATGATCGCTCATGAGTCCCTCGAAAATTTTAAGTACTCGTTTCATTCTAAGAAACAAAGTACAGAAAATAAAGTGACATTATGAGTGATCATGCTTCTACACATCTGTGCCTTTGGATCCTTGGTTAGATAACTAAGGGTATTTTCAAATCTCATACCCATTACGTTTTGATTTTTTTCAACATACACAGTATAAGTATTTCAACACAATCTTCATGATCTCAAAACATTTCATATAGTTTGAAAACAATTTTTTCTAGATACATTGTCTATGTTATTTCAAAAACATTGGCCATGTTATCAAAACCAACCTTTCTAATTTCAAAATATTTCATATAGTCTGAAGACAATATTAACACAATACATTTTCTTATCAAGTGCATGATTTTGAAAAGCATCATTCATGTCTTTCAAAAACCTTATACATAATTTCAAAATTCATCTCGCATTATTTTAAAACATTTTCGTAAATATATCTATCTAATACACCTACGTTATGATTTCAAAAGTATTATATATAAGGTTTCAAAAAAAAACGTTAAACACATTTTTCTTAAAAGAACCCCATGCATAGTTTTCAAAAATATGTTCCTCATACATTGACTTAACCTTCAAATTCTGCTTCATATGTCGCCTTGACATATCAAGCATCTCAACTTCATAAGCATTTTACATCATGTTTTGACCTAAGCACATCCAGTGCAAGGTTTCAAAATATCTTCAACTTTTAAATCCATATGGGATCTTTTTATTTTCACAATTAGGTCCTTGTGGATAATTGTCATACAAATCAGAGTCCTTAATTGGATTCCTTGCGTACCTAAATTCGAACATTTCGGTTTCTTTTAATCAAAGTCGATTTCTCGCTTCAAAAATCTTTCTATCTTTATAGTTAGATTCTTGATAATGTTTAAAGTACCAAATGAAATCCAAGAAATGGATTCCTAGTGTGCTTTAAATACATGTGCTCTGTTAGCAGAACAAATTAACAAACAATTTTGTGGTTATGTGACTATGTGTTTATTTATCTTATGTTTCTTTTATGCATTTTTTTTATGTTTTTGTATACTCTGGATATTCGTTATCCAAATCCTCGTAGAATCTTTCATATCTTCATATGATGGATTCGTAGCAGGATATTCAAAAGGCGCTACCTTAAATCCTTAATGGGCTTCTATGTAATAGTTAAGACCCTTGGATTATATAGTACCACTCCATGATTCGTAAGAGATCCTTTTAGTGGTCTAGTCTAAAAGATTGATTCACAATTTGGTTAAAGAACGGCATCTAGTGATGTAGCTGAACAGACTCCTTGATAGTCTATTTAGATCATTTATTGATTTAATTAAAAGGATTCTATGGCGGTCTAGTCACACTCATCACAGGATTGTTCATTTGGTTTTACCCTACATATCATAAAATAGACTGTGTGAACTGTGCAAGGAATTGTCTAATTATGGACGCGTACATAATTATGAGATTCAGTGCACGGTAACCACAGTAAGATTTATTATGTGTAAGAACCGATAGTGACAACAATAACGAAATGAGGACGATGTAATGGAGGTACGGTGGACGCACCAATGACGCTTCATATACTTGTATATAAGTATCCCTCTTACATTGCAAGCATGATGTTATTAAAGTTACTAGAAGTTCAGAACCCTAACCAATGTTGTTCGATCTTTTCAACTTCATGTTTTCAAGCTCTCACGAGTTTCCTCTAAATAAATTTCGGGACGAAATTTCCTAAAGTAGGGGAGACTGTAACACCTGTGCCTCCACGGCCATCAAACAAATTCCAAACCAATGAAATATTGTATTTCATACTTGGGATTTGTAAAAATATGTGTATCGTTTACACATATCAACTCTTGTTCGATTTCAAACTCTAAATCGCTTTCTGGAAGGTTATACGCGCACCGATGCGTAAATATAACCAGTTTAATGCAACGAACACTCCGGAATAGTGAAATAGGCTTAACATACCTTAAATAACCTTTACATAACTTAGAAATAAGTTTTGAAGGCTTTGGTATGGCAAAAACAAGCTAATTCGCTTACAGGGACTAAACTTGACAAACTGTGAAAGTATGCCAATTTGAACTGTAACAGACATTCCGGAGCATGACCATAAGTTAAACATACCATAAATATCCTTCACATAGCTTAGAAATAGGCTTTGAGGTGTTCGGTATGCTAAAATAAACTTTTGTGTCATTCAGGGACTAAAAGTGTCAAAAAGTGCACAAGTTTGCATTTTCGCGCATAACTTACGTTCTGAATACATCCGGACATCCAAAAATTTATGTAAGCACTAAAATATTTTATTTTAGTGTTCGGCATAAGAAAAATCCATTCGTTGCGTCATTTGGATCGTTTTTCGTGCTTATGCGCATTCCGTCGTAATTAAGCGAACATCGCGTTCGTACGACCAAACGGACCAACATCCGACATATTTTTGAGCATGTTTCATGTCCACAATGTTTAGGCATCATTTTAGGGCCTTAAAGTTGGCTTTACGGGCCTTAGAAGTGCCGGAAATGGGCTTAAACACGTGCAGGGACCAAAACTGTAGATTCTGAAACTTATTTCTGATCTGTGCAGCCCAGGCGGCCCTCCTCAGTTTCTGTACATCCCCACGCGGGCCGCGTCCGACTTCCTGACCAGATTAACTGCATTTAACAGCAGTTTGCAGCTGGTTGATCCACCACCACACATTCTAAAATGCTTAGTCAGCTGATAAGGATCAATTTGAGCTACCATAAGGTCCCGACACTTGTACGGGTGGGATTAAGGCACGTTTTCCATGAAACGATCCTAACGGTTCGGGTATTCCTATAAATACCCATTCACCCCAACCTCATTTCTCACAAGAATCTGGATTTGAGAGCTCTAAGTTGAAACCATTGTTTCATACCTGAGTTCTTGGATCGAGATTAGCATTCGG
>JARYGA010022794.1:0-25000 GCA_030545235.1 Helianthus tuberosus | reverse complement strand
GCACATAAGACACCCATTGGCACTACACCTTACCGATTGGTTTACGGTAAAAATTGTCATTTGCCGGCTGAACTTGTGCATAAATCATTATGGGCTATTAAAGAAGTGAATGTTCAATATGATGATGCAGGTAAGGAACCGAAACTTAAGCTTTGCGAGTTGGAGGAGCTAAGGGAAATGGCATATGAATGCGCATCCAAATACAAGGATGGGATGAAAAAGGCGCATGATGCCAAGTTGAAGAAGAAATAGTTCGAGATTGGGAAAAGGTGTGGCTCTACAATTCGAAGCTCAAATTCTTTCCCAGAAAGCTCCGAAGCAAATGGATGGGACCCTATGTGATCACCCGGGTCGGACAATTGGGTGATGTTACAATCGAGGACCCGAAAGATGGGTCACGGCAAACGGTAAATGGTCATCGGCTAAAACCGTTTCTCGATGGTAACGAAAAGATGAATGAAAACAAGGAATCGGTGAGCTTCGTGGTAAGCATCCCGGTTTATGAGGTCGAATAAAAAGGACCGGTAACGTTTTGTGTAAGGTTATGTATAATTATTTAATTGTTTGTGTGTTTTGGATATAATCGTTTCTGTTTCATACTAACCCCGTTTGATTGTGTGAAGTCCGGATATTCCGAACAAGTTTTGAAGATGTAAGGTATGTTTTTAGACTTCGTTATGTGTATTGAGGACAATACACGACTTTTTGGGGGGTAGTAGGGCCGTTAACGGTTTTCATGTTTTGAAAATTTAACTTATAAAATTTTACAAAAACAATTTTAATAATTTTTAGGATTTTTGTTTGTGTATAGTCCCTTTATTAAAAACTCATAAAAATCTTCCTATTTTTCAAAAAAAAAAATTGAAAAATAAAAAAATGCCAAAACCAATACCCGTCGGCGACGTGGTGTTGTCCGTCCCGGACGGGCTCCCGAAAAGGGCGTCGGATAAGAAATCCCATAGACAGACCCTTAGGCCGTCGGCCATTTATGAATAAAAGCAAACCCGTCGGCGACGGGTTGGGTACCGTCGGCGACGGGCAGTCGTCTGGGTTCCGATGCTGGCTCGTTGGGAGATGCTTAAAACCGAACCACACCTTTTCCAAACCTAATCTAACATGACCAAACTCAATATGTACCACCTAATTCGATTTCCACCCGTCTTACGTCATTCAATACTCCAAAGATTCCTGTCATCTCTCTCATAACTCACCTCCCCAACTTCATCTTCTTCACTAAACACTCCAAGAACCCTAAATCTTCCATCTCTCATAACTTTCTCAAATCACCTGATTTTTGGGTCCATCTTGCGTGATTTTTCGAGAGGAACAAAACCCCCAACACGGTTTTCATCAATTCTTGCTAGTTTGCAAGATTTCTGGGCGTGTAATTTCGGGTTTTTGAAAGGGTGTTCATCAAGTTGCTTGCTTTACATCTTTTTCTTAGTTCTTCTTGTTTACAACACTAAAGGTATGGATTTTCCTTGATTTTATGCATGATTATCATATGATAGTTGTTTTTCTTTGGAAATTTTAAACTTGTTAGTTTAAGAGTAGGTTGTTTAGACAATGTATGTTGTTCTAGCATGATTTTGAATAAGATTAGTTGTTTTGGATGGAATTTGAGCATGTTATAACCATAGTGATGTGATTACACTCGTTATTTACATGATTGAACATGAAGTTGATGTTGAACTTTGTTAAACTTACAAGAAATTGCGAGTAACAAGTATGATTGATAGGTTTATGATAAAATGAGCGACTTCGGAAGTTTAAAGAGGCGATTTTACATTCACTTGTTAATTAAAATGTCAACATCACACATCATGTTCAAAGTTTGAGAGTTTATTGAAGGTTTGGGTTTATATTGATGTTATGTTTGTTTGTGATTGTAGTTATGGCCGGTGGTAAAAGACAAAAGACTACAGGGCAAGCTTCATCATCAGCTGGAGTGGGTTCTTCTTCCGGGTTAATACCGAAGAAGTGGGAGCAACTGAGCTCCATCGAAGAGGGTGATGCGAGATTGTATAGGCAGGATTGGGAGTGGGCAAAGTTTAGGGATAGCAAAAGCGCCAAAGTCTGGGATGAGGAGAAAAACAAACCCTTATCGGGTTATCAAGATAGGAAGTTAGAGGCCAAGCTTTGGAAATGGAAAATGGTCAACAACGTTAATACCTCAGTTCCGGCAAGGATTCTATGTGAAAGAGCTGTGAATGTTGAAGAGTTCAAACAAATCAGAATAGCACAAATGTTTGAACACCAAGGTTGGGAAAGGGTGCTTGATTGGTGCGAAGATAACACTTCGCGAATATATTTGGCGGAAGTATGTGAATGGTTGTCTACGTTGAGGCTCATGAATAAAGATAGTCCTCCCTCTCAGTGGAAGTTAGTTGGTAAAACAAGCCGAGGGACAATGACGATGTCCTTCGAAACAATTAACTGCATCGCCCGTTTTGATTCGTTGGGGGTGAACGCATATGACTATCCAACCATGCAACAATTTCTGGATAATAATATGAACGAGGGAGACCCGGAGCAGATGACATCAGTTATTTTACGATACAGTGATGGGGGAGAGGCTAAAAGAGTTCAAATGACGATTGAAGGGAAAATTCTTCAAGGAATTTCCCTAGAAAATGTGATGGTAAGATTCGGTGATCGAGGAGGAGTTAGAGCGAGCGATTGCAGGGTTGTCCACTCTCTGTTATACGGGACCCCTACTTTGTCTTGGAGACATATTGTTATGATGAACACGTGGATCACCCGAGAGGCGTCTCAACGACGGTTTATTCCATATGCACGCCTCATCAGTGCTATGATTGTCCAACAAAATTGTTTGCCTCCGGACTCACTTTGGGTGTCCAAACCTCTAGAAGAATTCAACATAGCCTCAATGAGAAAAAATTGGAGAATAGATGTGGAGCTATCTGAAAACAAATACGTGGTGACTGACCAATTGGGTCACAGGTATGACTTTGCTAATCCAAATCCACAACAAGGAGCTGGGGAAGATGAGGAAATGATTGAGGAAGAAGAAGAGGTTGAGCCTTCTGGTCCACGGGGACCACAACAGAGGTGCATGAGGCGCCATAGGGAGATCAATGCAGAGGTGGCAGGTTTTGTGAAACAAAGACAGGTGCCGTCGTACAAAAATTTCACCCGCGGGCAACAAGCAACTTATGATAATGTCTCGACGTGTATAGGCGAGGGCCGGGAATATAACAGGAGGAGAGAGAACTGGGAAGGGACACATGGGACCTTCTCGCAAGAACAGTGGGCCTCCCAAGCAGCCTATCGAGAGAGAATGGAGAAATTTGTGGAAGAGCAACAACTGCACCAAGCGCTTCAACAATCACACATGGAACGCTTGATACAGTTGCAGGAAGAAGACATGGCCCGCAGACGGGCATGGGAAGAAAGGGAGGAAAAAGAGCGGCACGAGCGTAACACGTTGGAGGACAACCGTTTTAGTGCCTTATTTGTCTCGCAAGAAATGGCTATTAATAATGCCAAGATCCTTCACGATCAGGAGAGACACCAAAGAGACCTTGAGGCTGGCCGTCCCTATGTCGAGCATTCGGGGTGGACCGGCTACTCCAATCTCTCCGTTCCTCGAGGCCCATCCGACCCATCTCCTCATTGGCCCAAGGCAGTCGGCTCTAGTTTCATTCCTATTCCTTACCAACCACCGCCACAAGGAGAGTCAAGCCCACTAGATAACTACAGGGATATGTTTGAGGCCCTCACTGGTTATCCGTACCAGCCGAACCCGCCAGTGAACCCTAATGAGAGATATCAGCGGTAGAGGCGAGGTATGTTTTTGTTGTTGTATATTATTTTATTTCCGTTATTTTTATTTCATGTTATTTATTTTCGCCTAGTTAAATGAACGTTGTGGGTGTGTTCTCTATATAACCCTCACAAGACCTCTCGTCCTCCCAAGCTATTGGGGGGTTTAAAAGGGCTTGTTGCATAAGCTAAATGCAACCGTGATTCCTACGAAAGTGAGTTAGGTTTGTTGTTGTTGTAAATTATTTTTCCACATAAATCAAAGTAAAATAACGCATGGCTTGGTAATATTTTCATAAAAGTGGTAGAACTAGGTAACTAACAAATTTTGATGGTTGTGAGAAGCATACTTCTACACAAGGGTTAGAATTTGTAGATACAACATGTTCGCGGGACAACCTTTTTTATGAATCGAAGAAGATATGGGCATCAAGCAACAAAAATCAGGTGCATGCGTTTCCTTTTTACTTTGATTCTTAGTTTAGTAATAAGTGGATTGTATTTTGTATTTTATCTTTCCGGGGTGAAATTTTGGGAAGGTTAGCCGTGTCACATCCCTTGTGCATTTTAAAACTCTAGTTCTTACACATTGAGGACAATGTTTACCTCAAGTGTGTGGATGGGGGAGTAGTAAAAGTTTTCGATTTTGACCCGTTCATTTAAATACTACACATTGAGGGCAATGTTTACCTCAAGTGTGGGGATGGGGGAAAATTTCAAAAAAAATTCAAAAATTCTTGTTTCAAAAGCGATCTTTAAAGCACAAGTAACTAAGTCAACGAGGGATGGCACAACCCATTTGGTCTTTTGTCATGGTCAAGTTCAAATTAATAAGCATAACGGGTATTTAACGGGTGGTTATTTGGGAATAATTCGCCCAAGGAACTAGCATTTTATGCATATCACATATCATACCCTTATACGTGAGGTTTTGAGCCACTTTTATATCATAGATTTACATTTACATGTTTCTTTGTTTGAGTGGACCATTAGTCGCGTATTGTAGAACTTGCAACTTTTGATACGTTCAAGACCATAGACCGAATACAAGCATGAGAATGATTAAGGCATTAGGTAAACCTTTTTCCTTTTACACCATTTTTTTTATCCTTACCCAAAAAAAAATTATCCCTTAGTAGCCAACTTTGAGCCTAATCCCTTCGTTTGATCACCTTTTAGCCAATGACCTTAAAACCTTTTTCTTTTAAACCCGTGTGATGGAAATTATATTATAGTAGCAAAGCTTGGATAGTTGTATTTGTTTGTTTCAAAAAAAATGTACGAAAAAGAATAGAAAATCATTGAGAAAAGAACAAAAAAAAAATATGTGCTCTTAGTTGTTGAATAAAAGGCTAAAGTTGTTGCCTTGTGGTTGATGTTTATAGTTTAGTTTTGTTTAGAATAGTCATTTGTAATAAAAATAGAATTTTCATCACCTTAGCCACTTTAAAATATCCAATTTCTTACCCTTAGCCTAGCCCCGTTACAACCCTTATAAAGACCTTATGACTTGTGCTTAGTATTCGTGATCGGTAGTGGAGAATGATTGAGTTGCAAGCCTATGCGGGTACGTGTTCTAATCGGTTTTGAGCGATTAATTGATTGAAGTGCTAATACATTATACACATTAGCCAAATTATAAGCCGAGTGGAGAGAACATTGTGAGGGATATGCATGAATTGTTAGTTTTACGGGCGGGTTAATCTTGGATAACCATTATTATATGTGATTATTCACTTAACCGGTAAATATGTGAAAAATTGTAAAAGGTTTGAACTTTTGTATGACAATAGACCTTAACCTTTGTCTCGGGAATGGGAAGTGTGTTCGTTGTTCAACCCACGTGAAAGTGTAAACAGATTTGCTTGAGGGCAAGCAAAAGATAAGTGTGGGGATGTGATACGTGGTTGAAAACCGGTGTTTGTTATTGCATAACTTGATGTTGTTACATAAGTTTTAATTTCGGATAGCCTACTTTTAATCAAATATGTGTTTTACAGGTTTGATAGAGTTTAAGGAGCTTTTCGGGAGCTTTACAAGCCACCGGGTCGAAAACCGGAGCATCGGGACGCGCTAAGGATCAACCGGGAGTGTAAGAAGCAAAGATTGGAAAAACGAAGTTTGACAGGTCGTCGGCGACGGGTATAAGCCGTCCCCGACGGGTTCAGGAAAGTCCCGTAACCAAGAAACGCCCGTAACCAGTCATCTAACCCGTCGGACGGAATCGAGTTTTTGGGAACCCATCGGCGACGGGGTCATGCCCGTCGGCGACGGGCATCATATTCCGGAAACACGAATTTGGACTTTTGGGGTTAAAATTCGATCCTTATTGGTTCTTGGGCATTCAATTTCGGAAGTTACACTTTACTTGGAGTTCAAACCTTGATCTTGGAGCCAGAACTTACCATCATTCACCTACCATTCCATCTCAATCCCATCTATCATTCCTACATCACCCGAATCAAGATCATCATCATCAACCATTCCTAATCGCCAATTCATCCACAAACCCTAATTTTTCTACCATCATCATCTTCCACCAAACATCATCATTCACCATTCTCAAGGCTTCAAGATGTTCAATTTCGAGTTCCAATCATCCGGTGATCAAGCTTCTTCAACCATGAACGGCTAATCATCTCGGTTTCACCCCGGCGTAGGTAGTTGTTAATTTTAGGGTTTCGAATTGTTCTTGTTTCAACTTAGTGACAATTTGTGTTTGATTTTTGAAACCTTTGATAATAGTTTGCATTTGTTTCGTATTCGTAAATTGTCGAACGATGTTAAAAGTTATGACTTTACGAAATGGTTATGTGTAGTATGCATTGTCTTGGTTAGGTTTTACTTGTGTTGATCATAAAGTGTTGTAACACCTCTAAAATTCACGTCCTATAATGTGTTGACACGTGCCATATGATTAAACGTGTGAAAGAATGTTATAGAAGGATTAAAGTTGACAATCATGGAAAGTATGTGAATATACGAGTTCTAAATGTCAACGGTGAATAAATATGTTGTACATTAACCCTACATGATGCTCATACCTTCAAACGAATAAATCATGGATCATACGAAGCTAAATATGAAAGAAAGTGAGAGATTACAAACTACAGGGGATAAATGTGTCAACATGTTTAAGTTATACCTCTGAGTGACCTTTTGACAAGCCCGAAGCTTTGTAACGGTTAATTATGCTCACTAGAATGCACGACATAAATTTCATAAAGTTTCGTTATCGTATGAGAAAGTTATGATCAAATTCGTATGCGAGGGGTTAAAAGCGTCAACGACGAAGTTTAGGACTTTTCGGGTGACAATAAAGTTAACCGAGGACTAAACAAAATGGGTAAATGTCTTGAAGCCCTTAAACATCAATTTGGAGGGTTCAAAATGCAAGAAAGGAAGTCTAAACAAAGTTTTGAAGAGCCAAGGATCAAAACATAAAAATCTAAAAAGTTGATTTGATGCAGGAAGGCTTCGCGCGACGCGAGGCCCAAGGGGGGGTCCTTCGCGTCACGCCTAGGCCCATCTGATCCGATTTTCTTGGGTTCTTGTCTGCCTTTGCCATTGTAATCGACTTTTATCCGAGTTTCCTCATATTGGACAACCCCTAAACAACCCCTAGACACTTAGGGACACTTGTGGATGAATTGTGGTCAGTTGTAGACTTGCATGTCAACAATCTAGTGGGTTCTTGATCACTATATAAAGCCACTAAGTTGCAACAAGTTCTTCACACCTTTCTCTTGCATTCCTGACCATTTCTGGAGCTCAAGAATTCTCTCAAGTGATCACTGGTCGTTCATAGGACTCTTGTAAGTTTGCTTAACCTTTCTTAGTTAAGTTTTTACTTAGTTTTAGCTTAAAAGTCAAACCGTCGTAATTAACGGTTAACTTAACGATTAATCACTAATGGTTCAGTGATTAGTCGAATTGAAAGTAGTTATAAGTTGGTAATTATGTGGGTAATAAACCCTTAAAAGGGTTCCCCCTGATTCCCACTCTAACTAGGTCAAATGTCGGGTCAAACTTGTTATTAAAAAGTCAACAGGATACTTATTTTCTAATTTATGCATAATTAGCAATGTAGAACACATACAACCTGTTTGATCACTAATATAACTTGGTAATTAGTGTAAGAACATGTCTAAACATGTTCAACCTGACAATTTACTGTTTAGACCCGGTTCGGAACCGAAAATCGCAAAGCTTTGACTTTTGCTTTGACTTCAGTTCTGACCCGTTTTGGTATGATTTAGAAATACCTTAGAGATCTATTTGGACCAGGTTACATGCTAGTATAACCCTTTGTGATTATACACCATGCTTCATTAGTTAACCAATTAATACGCATGATTCCGTTAATTGCTCATATATTGACCATTATGCCCTTTTCACCATAAAACGTGATTTTTGAAAATGTAAAAGAGTAGAAACCTTAGTTACTGATATATAAACTTACACCCAAAATTTGACATCATTTTGAGGTGTAGATTGAGAGTTATGCTCATTAGCGTAATTAAAAGCTTCTTTAGCGATTAAACGGCGTAATTAGCGTATAGCCTAATTAAGCCTACTTTTTGATATAAAAATTATTACCCACTGATGTAATATATTATTTTGGGATTTTTGAAGATTTTTAATTAATTTTAGGCTGAGCATAACTTATAGTCGTAGGCTTAATCCGGTAATTGTCGGTTTTGCCCTTACGGGCTATAAAATGAGTTTTACATATCTAATTGACTCCAAACCTTTTGCTACTGATGTTAAATGATAAATAAATTATTTTAAGCCTTCTGGAATAATAAAATATCAGCCTTATGTATAGAACCCGGAAATGGCTTCTAATCGCCTTTTTAAGCGTTTTTAACTCATAGTATGTACTAGAACTATTTTAAACATATTAGGGTGGATACCTACTGATATTTTGGGTAAATTGTAATATTTTAACAGTAAGCAAAAGTTGTTAAACTCAGACTTCAGTTTTGAGCCTTACGGCTTATGTGAAATTACCAAAATGCCCCTACGGTGCATAGTTTGGTTATAATTGATAAATTTCACATATATACTTTACCCTACTGATATAACTTATCAAACTAAGTATTTTTGCTGATTATATCAGACCTATAACTCAGGTTAATACTTAAACTCTTTTATAACCTTGTAAATGACCAAACTACCCCTACGGGGCATAGTTTGTGTTTAAATTCGTTTCGGGCATAATAAAAGACATCTTACTGATGTCACAACATATTTGAAGCATATTAACTTAGGAAACCTGTATATGGCTCTTATGTTCACCCGTTACGCTTATTACGCGTCGGTTCGGTTTATGTAACTAGTTTGCATAAATTAGCCGAAACGGGTCAAACCTTATCGGTTTTATCTCAAAATCCAGAATGTGTATGAAATACCCATATTAAGCAAGTCTTCAAACTTGTCGGGTCTAAATCACATTCTATCCGGTCTTCGCTTAATCGTGCGTACGAACCATATCTTTGAAACTAACCGGTCTAAGCTTTAGCTTAATTAAAGACCCGTTAGGATTCTAATAGGTTATTATAAACCTTCGTTCCAGATTAGGAGGACCAGTAAAAGCTACTTGCATTTGCTTATTGTGATTATTACTTTGCTCAGGTAAATACTTTTAACTTATTTTCCTTATACGGGCTTGGGTTACGGTATATAAAATACCGCTTGGTCGGGCATTAAACCTTCCATCGTTTGGTGGTTAACTGAATAATTTAATCGGCCCGTTTAAATATGTTTTGTTTACTTAAAGCCTTTGGGGGGTTAATGACCATGTCCCGGATATCCCTGGCATCATTTTACGAAATGGCCACGACTTAAGCGCGGGGTGTAGGCGTACACCCGTCAGTGCATAAAAGAATAATGTGGTGTGTCTATTGATCTTTAACCCGGACACGATCCGGGCTACTGAACGCATAAGGAACATGTAATTATTTTACAAGATTATATATTTAAATAATTATCCCAAGTTATAAAATGTTTATGCCACGTGCATCTAAATCAATTTTTAATCATTTTTAAAATGAGTCAGTTGATTGTATTTACCAGTGTAAACTGACGTATTTTCCCAAAAAGATTAAATGCAGGTACTAATCGTAATTGGCTAGATTTTCTCCTTAGCATCAATAAAGAGTCTCGCAAGCTTAAGATGCCTATCGTCTGTTGAACTACTGTTTCCTATTTATTTTCGATCCTTCTGTGGATAAACTTTCGACTGTTTGTGATACTTGATATTACAATATTTATTCAGTTGAAATATATTTTTCATTTGCTTCCGCTGTGCATATTAAATATTGTGTTGTTTGACTATTATGTTGCCAACCACGTCACGATACTCCCCACCGGGCCCACCGGTGACACGTGGAATTCGGGGTGTGACAGGTTGGTATCAGAGCCATACTGAGTGAATTAAACACTAGCCTTCAGTGTTTAATCTCAGTTACACAATTGCACATTACTAAAACTTTCGAGTCTAGACAAATAACATAGGACAAATTCCACTTTGTTTGTTTTATTCTGCCTTTTATTTTATATATATTCTTGTCGTTATCTTATGTTGTATTGATAGGATTAAAAATGCCGCCAAGATTCTTTCGAAGAAGAGGACGAGGAAAAGGGCCAATCACCGCCCCCAATGACAACGAGGCAGGACCTTCGCATATGCGAGCTCCTTCTACCACCGAGAGTGACGATCCTCGACAGAACCGGAGGAACCTTTTTGAACCTGCGAGGCGATCTGTTTCGCATAGTTCGACGCCTCCCGTTCATAACTCTTATGGGCCACATTCGTAAAATGAGCCCAATAACCCTCAACCTTCTTACATACCTTTACAGCGATCTTTATCGCACCACTCCTTTGGTGACCCTACACCTGTTTTTAGGGGCCGGTTTAACCCGGCAAATTATATACAAGAACCAGTGGGTTTCAACCCATTGGGACCGGAGGACCACTTCTCGGGAGACAACGCTATGGACATGGACGAGGACACCGATCCCGTCGAGCCCGCAACCGGAACTCCCAACCATCCCATCGAGGTCTCGGATGGTTCATCTTTTCACGAATCACCCTACCATGGTCCGGAGAGTTACATGGCGCGATTTAACCAACACGAGTGGTACTTTACACCCTCGCACCATTCGTCGCCTCACCAGCAACAGCAGCAGCAGGATCCCTCTGAGGATTCACGATTTGTGGCAGTCACGCCACCGCCTCCACCGCCACCAGTTCAGCCGGCACCTCTACAACCGCCGAGGCGTAGGAGATCTGGAGCGCGGATGTCCGCGCGAGGAGGAGACTTTCATTTTAGCTCTCCTCGACAATCAAGTGACAGTCATTATCCGCCACTTCAAGAAGATCCACAAATGGGTGGACCTTCGAACCCAGTTGCACAGCAACCACCACCGATGGGTTTTGATAACCCGATACCAGCATACACGGGTTCTATGATGTACAACCCGTTTGGGCCGCCGACTCACACCAACTACGGTTACGCTGAAGCCGACCCATACATGGTAGCGTCCAATTACAACGCCATTAACCCTGAAGGACCGTATGGAGCTCCTTGGGGAGCAGGTTACCCAACCCATGGGTACCAGATACCTGCCAGACCTATCATACGGACGCAATCGCAGCCGCCACGGTTTTCTCCCCCAGAACGGGAGGAAATTCTTCAGAGGCTAGACCAGGTCGAGCGAGACTTTCACCGAGATCGCAGGGAGCGACAAACCTTCTTCCAAGGATTGACAAGCCTAATAAAAGGGAAGAGCAAGAAGGACCATTGAATCCTTCCACTGTTGTTGTAATTTTCCTTGTATCATTTGAGCCCCTGCGTGGGCCTGTCTTGCTGTATTAGCCCCTGCGTGGGTATGTATGTTTGTTTGATTTGACCCCTGCGTGGGTCTATCTTTCTATTAACCCCTACGAGGGTATGATGTTTGTTTAAGCCCCTGCGTGGACTAGTATGTTGTTTGACCCCTGCGTGGGTATGTTGCTTTGTTAAAAAGTCCCGTTTAGGGCGACGTGTAACCTATTTAATAATTAATGGAATGTTATGTTATAAATTTCATTTTGCTACTACATGCATGAATATATTACATGAAATAAATAAATCAAAATCATTCCTTTTAGTAAAAATCTACCTAATAATTATTTAATAAGAATCTTAAGAGTGAAACCTAGCCTGAGTGTCATTTTGAAGACCTGGCCATGATGGTAAGACCTGTTTAAAAGATTCAAATCCATGTTAACATCTGTAAACGTGTTAACGCTCCTGGCAGATGTGATCCGTTAAAATCACACACGTCATTCTTATATAAGGATTCTTTAAAAGATTCCTAACCCAACTAAATGATCTCTGAATCATGGGTTTAAATCATCAATTAAGATGATCATATTTTGACCATACGTTGGTAATATAGTGCCTACGGGCCTTGCTCATTTCTACATGAGCCAAAAGACAGTGGTAGCTATGACTCCATGTCCGAAAAAGGTAATAAACTATGTTCAAGCCTTAAAAGCTTTGATTCTCTGAAATCATAGCTTATAATTTATAAATGTCCTTGTGACTAGGCCTTTTTGTGCCACTAATAAAACTGTTATTGTTTTATAATTAGGATAAATTATAATAGAAATCCTAAATAAATGTGATTAATAAATTAACCAAATATGGTCTCTGTTACCATGGTTAATGAATTGCCATAAAAGACAATTCCATAATAAACTCCCAAATAAACTACTGTCCTTGTTTTATGTAACAGTTCAATTAAAATGGTTGACTCAGATGAGATAAATAGTCACCCAGTGGAGAATAATGATAACGCCCAAATTAGTTTAACGGGTGCTGAATTGAAAGCGTTGGTAGATGACGCAGTTACAAAAGCCTTAGAGCGGCAGTACGAAGAGTATAGTGGGACTCGAAGTAGGACCCTCTCTACGCCGCATTCGAAGCCACCTTCCAAAAAGGAAGAACCCAAGAAAGATGATGATAGACTTTCCTCAAACCACCACAGTGCTCTATCTCAGTAGGTTGTACTAAATCAAGAACCCCGTAGTAAGGGTTGCTCCTATAAATACTTTGTTTCGTGCAAGCCCAGAGATTTCACTGGGGAAAAGGGAGCCATTGACTGCATGACGTGGTTAGATGAGATGGACACAGTTGTGGATATCAGCGGATGCGCTGAGAGGGATGTGGTCAAGTTTGTGTCGTAATCATTTCAGGGTGAAGCTTTAGCCTGGTGGAGATCACTGATTCAAGCCACTGGGAAAATCCCATTGTACAACATGTCTTGGGAACAATTCATTGCCCTCATCAGGGAAAATTACTGCCCCCAGCATGAGGTTGAGAAGATAGAGTCTGATTTTCTATCATTGGTAATGACAAACCTTGACTGTCAAGCTTACCTCACGAGCTTCAACACAATGTCCCGGTTGGTTCCGTATCTGGTGACCTCGGAACCAAAGAGAATAGCTCGTTTTATCGGCGGTTTACCCCCGAGATTAAGGCAAGCGTGAAGGCCTCTCGGCCAGCTACTTTTAGATCTGTAGCTGACATATCTTTGTCCCTCACTCTGGATGCGGTCAGGCAAAGATCGCTGAGGAACAAAGATGCTGAGAAGAGAAAACGTGAAGATGATAATTCACGGAGGTCGAGCAAGAAGCACCATGGAAACGGTGACAACAAGAGGGGGTCTGAGTCAAGGAAAGATGGGCATCAGTCTGGTGAGAAGCCCAAGTGCAAGATTTGCAAGAAACAGCACTTTGGAAAGTGCAGACTCGAATCGAACTCGCATACTCAGTCAAGAACTTTTGCTTGCGGGATATGCAAGTCCAAGGAACACAAGACCTTGGATTGCAAAAAGCTGAAGGATGCAACTTGCTACAGCTGTAATGAAAAAGGGCACATTAAAACCAACTGCCCTAAATACGCCAAGAAGCCTGAAGAGGCCAAGAAGACCAATGCTAGGGTCTTTAGAATGGATGCAAGGGAAACGGTTCTAGACGACAACGTGATTACAGGTACTTTCCTTGTAAATGATGTCTATGCAAGAGTACTTTTTGATTCAGGCGCTGATAAGTCTTTCGTTGATAATAAGTTTTGTGAATTGCTAATTATGAGGTGGAGTTAGCAGATGGCACCCTAGAAACCGTCTCTACTGTGTTAGATGGATGTGTTATATCCATTAAGAACCACTATTTTCCTCTGTCCCTACTTCCCTTTAAGTTAGCCGGTTTTGACATAGTTTTGGGTATGGACTGGTTATCTCATAACCAGGCCCAAATTGTCTGCAACAAAAAGCAAGTGGTGATTAAGACTCCGTCTGTTGAATCACTTACCATTCGGGGAGATACCCAATATGGACTGCCTGAGCAAGTGACTATGCTCAAGGCTTCCAAGTGTTTAAAGAAGGGTTGTGTCATCTATATGGCACAAGTGATTATTGATGAGCCTAAACCGAAGATCGAAGACATCCCCGTCATTTCTGAATACCCTGAAGTGTTTCCTGAAGATCTACCTGGCTTACCACCAGATAGGCAAGTAGAATTCAGAATTGACATCATCCCTGGAGCAGCACCTGTTGCTAGAGCACCTTACAGGTTGGCGCCCACAGAAATGAAGGAATTGAGAGCACAATTAGATGAATTGCTAGCTAAAGGTTTCATTAAACCTAGTTCGTCTCCTTGGGGAGCACCAGTCTTGTTTGTCAAGAAGAAGGATGGATCGATGCGTCTGTGCATCGATTACCGTGAACTTAATAAAGTCACTATCAAGAATAGGTATCCTTTGCCCAGGATCGACGATTTGTTCGATCAATTACAAGGGGTAAGTTATTTCTCGAAGATTGACTTGAGGTCAGGCTACCACCAACTGAAGGTTAGAGATGAAGACGTACACAAAACTGCATTTAGGACTCGTTATGGTCATTACGAGTTCCTAGTGATGCCTTTTGGGCTCACTAATGCACCTGCCGCGTTCATGGATCTCATGAATCGCGTTTGCAAGCCATACTTAGATAAATTCGTCATCGTTTTCATCGACGACATTCTCATTTACTCGAAGAACCAAGCTAACCATGAGAAACACCTTCGCTGTATTCTTAAACTCCTACATCATGAGAAGCTCTATGCCAAATTCTCTAAATGTGAATTTTGGCTTCGAGAAGTCCAATTCCTTGGACACGTGGTTCGTGAGCGTGGTATCCAAGTGGATCCCGCTAAGGTGGAAGCAGTTATGAACTGGCAAGAGCCAAAGACACCTACAGAGATTCGTAGTTTCCTGGGATTGGCAGGATATTACAGGCGTTTCATCGAAAATTTTTTAAGGATTGCTGCACCCCTAACTTCCTTGACTAAGAAGAAAGTAAAGTTCGTTTGGGGCCCCAAGCAGCAAGAGTCCTTTGATATCCTTAAGCAGAAGTTGAGCAATGCTCCTGTGCTGACATTACCAGATGGAATAGAAGAATTCGTGGTATATTGTGATGCATCACACACTGGGATGGGATGTGTGCTGATGCAGAAAGGCAAAGTTATTGCCTATGCGTCACGACAGTTAAAGGTGCACGAAAAGAATTACACCACCCATGACTTGGAGTTGGGTGCCGTTGTATTTGCACTGAAGCTATGGAGACATTATTTATATGGAATCAAGTGTGTGATCTATTCTGATCACAAGAGCCTCCAACATCTGTTTAATCAGAAGGATTTAAACATGAGGCAGCGCCGTTGGATGGAGACTTTAAATGATTATGATTGTGAAATCAGATATCATCCAGGCAAGGCAAATGTAGTTGCTGATGCCTTAAGCAGGAAGGAAAGGGTGAAACCCATCAGAATCAACGCCAAGAGCATTGAAATCAAGAACAGTTTGAATGAAAGGTTGTTAGCTGCACAGAAGGAAGCTGTGCTGGAAGCTAACTATCCCTATGAAAAGCTAGGAGTAACTGAAGAACAGTTATCTCAAGGCAAAGACGGAATTCTGAGATTGAATGGACGAATATGGGTTCCAATTTATGGAGGACTTCGGGATGTTATTCTCCAGGAAGCC
Source organism: Helianthus tuberosus (assembly GCA_030545235.1). Lineage (NCBI taxonomy): Eukaryota > Viridiplantae > Streptophyta > Magnoliopsida > Asterales > Asteraceae > Helianthus > Helianthus tuberosus. The sequence goes on along the minus strand of JARYGA010022794.1, from coordinate 9,143 downwards.
CATAGTTCTAAATATTCCGTTCATCCTGGAGCTGATAAGATGTACCAGGATCTAAGGGCAAATTATTGATGGATAGGCTTGAAGAAGTCTGTAGCCACCTATGTAGCTAAATGCTTGACATGCGCGCAAGTCAAGGCAGAACATCAGAAACCGTCAGGTTTGCTACAACAGCCTGAACTTCCTACGTGGAAGTGGGTAATGGTAACTATGGATTTTATCACCAAGTTACCTAAGACAAGGAAAGGCAATGATACAATATGGGTGATAGTTGATAGACTGACTAAGTCAGCACATTTCCTACCCATTAAGGAGACTTATAGCTCCGACATGCTAGCCCAACTGTATGTAGATAAGATTGTAGCTTTACATGGCATACCTGTGTCTATTATCTCCGACAGGGATACTAGATACACGTCCCATTTTCGAAAAAGCTTCCAACAATCTTTGGGCACGCGCTTAAATTTCAGTACGGCTTACCACCCTCAGACTGACGGACAGAGTGAGTGTACCATCCAGACATTGGAAGACATGCTACGTGCATGTGTAATCGATTTAGGTGGTAGTTGGGATAACCACCTACCTTTGATTGAATTCTCCTACAACAATAGCTACCATACCAGCATTAAGGTTGCGCCTTTCGAGGCCTTATACGGTAGAAAGTGTAGAACGCGCGTTTGTTGGGCGGAAGTTGGAGATGTCCAATTATCAGGACCAGAGATAGTCTTTGAAACGACGGACAAGATTGTCCAGATTCGTGACCGTCTCGAAGCTGCCCGAGATAGGCAGAAGAGCTACGCAGATCCAAAGCGTAAATCCTTTCACTTCGAAGTAGGTGACAAGGTGTTGCTTAAGGTATCACCCTGGAAGGGGGTGATGCGATTTGGTAAGAAAGGCAAGCTAAGCCCGAGATACATAGGACCTTTCGAGGTCATCGAACGTGTCAAATCAATTGCCTATAAGTTAAACTTACCTGAAGAGCTCAGTAGTATACATAATGTATTCCACATCTGCAATCTGAAGAAGTGTTTCGCTGATGAATCACTGGTCATACCACATACAGATGTGCATATAGATGAGAGCTTGAAATTTGTGGAAAAACCATTTTCGATTGAAGATCGACAGGTTAAGAAGCTTCGAAGGAAGCATGTGCCTATTGTGAAGGTAAAATGGGATGCCCGTAGAGGTCCCGAATACACGTGGGAGGTTGAGTCCACGATGAAAGAAAAGTACCCTTATTTATTTCAGTAAATCTCGAGGTCGAGATTTCTTTTAAGGGGGTGAGGATGTAACACCTCTAAAATTCACGTCCTATAATGTGTTGACACGTGCCATATGATTAAACGTGTGAAAGAATGTTATAGAAGGATTAAAGTTGACAATCATGGAAAGTATGTGAATATACGAGTTCTAAATGTCAACGGTGAATAAATATGTTGTACATTAACCCTACATGATGCTCATACCTTCAAACGAATAAATCATGGATCATACGAAGCTAAATATGAAAGAAAGTGAGAGATTACAAACTACAGGGGTTAAATGTGTCAACATGTTTAAGTTATACCTCTGAGTGACCTTTTGACAAGCCCGAAGCTTTGTAACGGTTAATTATGCTCACTAGAATGCACGACATAAATTTCATAAAGTTTCGTTATCGTATGAGAAAGTTATGATCAAATTCGTATGCGAGGGGTTAAAAGCGTCAACGATGAAGTTTAGGACTTTTCGGGTGACAATAAAGTTAACCGAGGACTAAACAAAATGGGTAAATGTCTTGAAGCCCTTAAAAATAAATTTGGAGGGTTCAAAATGCAAGAAAGGAAATCTAAACAAAGTTTTGAAGAGCCAAGGATCAAAACATAAAAATCTAAAAAGTTGATTTGATGCATGAAGGCTTCGCGCGACACGAGGCCCAAGGGGGGGTCCTTCGCGTCACGCCTAGGCCCATCTGATCCGATTTTCTTGGGTTCTTGTCTGCCTTTGCCATTGTAATCGACTTTTATCCGAGTTTCCTCATATTGGACGACCCCTAAACAACCCCTAGACACTTACGGACACTTGTGGATGAATTGTGGTCAGTTGTAGACTTGCATGTCAACAATCTAGTGGGTTCTTGATCACTATATAAAGCCACTAAGTTGCAACAAGTTCTTCACACCTTTCTCTTGCATTCCTGACCATTTCTGGAGCTCAAGACTTCTCTCAAGTGATCACTGGTCGTTCATAGGACTCTTGTAAGTTTGCTTAACCTTTCTTAGTTAAGTTTTTACTTAGTTTTAGCTTAAAAGTCAAACTGTCGTAATTAACGGTTGACTTAACGATTAATCACTAATGGTTCAGTGATTAGTCGAATTGAAAGTAGTTATAAGTTGGTAATTATGTGGGTAATAAACCCTTAAAAGGGTTCCCCCTGATTCCCACTCTAACTAGGTCAAATGTCGGGTCAAACTTGTTATTAAAAAGTCAACAGGATACTTATTTTCTAATTTATGCATAATTAGCAATGTAGAACACATACAACCTGTTTGATCACTAATATAACTTGGTAATTAGTGTAAGAACATGTCTAAACATGTTCAACCCGACAATTTACTGTTTAGACCCGGTTCGGAACCGAAAATCGCAAAGCTTTGACTTTTGTTTTGACTTCAGTTCTGACCCGTTTTGGTATGATTTAGAAATACCTTAGAGCTATATTTGGACCAGGTTACATGCTAGTATAACCCTCTGTGATTATACACCATGGTTCATTAGTTAACCAATTAATACGCATGATTCCGTTAATTGCTCATATGTTGACCATTATGCCCTTTTCACCAGAAAACGTGATTTTTGAAAATGTAAAAGAGTAGAAACCTTAGTTACTGATATATAAACTTACACCCAAAATTTGACATCAGTTTGAGGTGTAGATTGAGAGTTATGCTCATTAGCGTAATTAAAAGCTTCTTTAGCGATTAAACGGCGTAATTAGCGTATAGCCTAGTTAAGCCTACTTTTTGATATAAAAATTATTACCCACTGATGTAATATATTATTTTGGGATTTTTAAAGATTTTTAATTAATTTTAGGCTAAGCATAACTTATAGTCGTAGGCTTAATCCGGCAATTGTCGGTTTTGCCCTAACAGGCTATAAAATGAGTTTTACATATCTAATTGACACCAAACCTTTTGCTACTGATGTTAAATGATAAATAAATTATTTTAAGCCTTCTGGAATAATAAAATATCAGCCTTATGTATAGAACCCGGAAATGGCTTCTAATCGCCTTTTTAAGCGTTTTTAACGCATAGTATGTACTAGAACTATTTTAAACATACTAGGGTGGATACCTACTGATATTTTGGGTAAATTGTAATATTTTAACAGTTATCAAAAGTTGTTAAACTCAGACTTCAGTTTTGAGCCTTACGGCTTATGTGAAATTACCAAAATGCCCCTACGGTGCATAGTTTGGTTATAATTGATAAATTTCACATATATACTTTACCCTACTGATATAACTTATCAAACTAAGTATTTTTTCTGATTATATCAGACTTGTAACTCAGGTTAATACTTAAACTCTTTTATAACCTTGTAAATGACCAAACTACCCCTATGGGGCATAGTTTGTGTTTAAATTCGTTCCGGGCATAATAAAAGACATCTTACTGATGTCACAACATATTTGAAGCATAATAACTTAGGAAACCTGTATATGGCTCTTACGTTCACCCGTTACGCTTATTACGCGTCGGTTCGGTTTATGTAACTAGTTTGCATAAATTAGCCGAAACGGGTCAAACCTTATCGGTTTTATCTCAAAATCTAGAATGTGTATGAAATACCCATATTAAGCAAGTCTTCAAACTTGTCGGGTCTAAATCACATTCTATCCGGTCTTCGCTTAATCGTGCGTACGAACCGTATCTTTGAAACTAACCGGTCTAAGCTTTAGCTTAATTAAAGACCCATTAGGATTCTAATAGGTTATTATAAACCTTCGTTCCAGATTAGGAGGACCAGTAAAAGCAACTTGCATTTGCTTATTGTGATTATTACTTTGCTCAGGTAAATACTTTTAACTTATTTTCCCTATACGGGCTTGGGTTACGGTATATAAAATACCGCTTGGTCGGGCATTAAATCTTCCATCGTTTGGTGGTTAATTGAATAATTTAATCGGCCCGTTTAAATATGTTTTGTTTACTTAAAGCCTTTGGGGGGTTAATGACCATGTCCCGGGTATCCCTGGCATCATTTTACGAAATGGCCACGACTTAAGCACGGGGTGTAGGCGTACACCCGTCAGTGCATAAAAGAATAATGTGGTGTGTCTATTGATCTTTAACCCGGACACGATCCGGGCTACTGAACGCATAAGGAACATGTAATTCTTTTACAAGATTATATATTTAAATAATTATCCCAAGTTATAAAATGTTTATGCCACGTGCATCCAAATCAATTTTTAATCATTTTTAAAATGAGTCAGTTGATTGTATTTACCTGTGTAAACTGACGTATTTTCCCAAAAAGATTAAATGCAGGTACTAATCGTAATTGGCTGGATTTTCTCTTTAGCATCAATAAAGAGTCTCGCAAGCTTAAGATGCCTATCGTCTGTTGAACTACTGTTTCCTATTTATTTTCGATCCTTCTGTGGATAAACTTTCGACTGTTTGTGATACTTGATATTACAATATTTATTCAGTTGAAATATATTTTTCATTTGCTTCCGCTGTGCATATTAAATATTGTGTTGTTTGACTATTATGTTGCCAACCACGTCACGATACTCCCCACCGGGCCCACCGGTGACACGTGGAATTCGGGGTGTGACAAGTGTATTCTTGTCCGTTTCTCGAAACGTTGATAGTTATTAACACCTACGTCACGGTACACTAAATCCGCTAATCATACACACTTGAGTTTAAACTAAAAACTTGTAGAAACCCTAGGTTGATAATTACCGAAACCGGGTGTGAACCCTTTTTCTTATTATTGTTCTAGTAACCAATTTTCTCGTAATCGTTAATTATTAGTTGTTAATCAATTTAATCAATTCACTTAGTCTAAATTCACATCTTTCTACTAAAACAAAAATACAAAAATATCTGCCAAGCTTCATAATTGTGATAATTCTCTATAATTCAGTCGAATCCATACATAAACCACATACTCTTCGTGGTTCGACCCCTTGCTACCACTAGCTAGTTGTTAAGGTAATTAGGGCTTATAAATCTTATCTTTGACCGGAGCGCGACACTCCGATCAAATTTTGGCGCCGTTGCCGGGGAGTGCGTGCGCTTTGTGTTTGGATTATTGTTTGAATTTCGTGATTATCTGTTTACATTGTTTAGTTTCTTTTTGCAATTTGTCTTTTTCCTTGTTACGTGGGTGTGTTACTTGTGCAGGTTACAGGTAGTGTATGCATACGCGAAACTCTGGGAGGACTTCAACGTTAGTCTACGAACCGGAAATCGAAAGACTTGCAAGGAGAAATCTAGCAAGCCGGTTAGAAGCAACACTTGCTTCTAATCAAACCAACCAAACACCACAACTCACACCGACCATTGAAACCGATTCAATGGCGAACCAAAACTCCAATCACCCAAACCTCAACCAAAATCAATTCCAATCCCGTGAAACCTTTTACCCCGCCCAAAATGTTCAACCTATGCCTCAAGAGCGACCGGGTGGTAATAACAACAATGGACCACCCACACCACCTTTCCAAAACCAAAACCCGAACAATACCCAAAGAACACCCCAACAACAAAACCTTCATCGACACAATTCATTACCCCTCAACCTTGATGACCGGAATGTTAATTCCGACCGTCGAGGTAATCGAGATCGTGGCAATCCCGTGAACGAAGACCCATTCTTCAACATAGACGATTTGAGGAACGCCATCCCCGATGACGAACCATATAGTGTTCCCGGTTATCAATCGCCGGAACATGTGAGCGTGCATACGGAAAATTCGGATGATGGAGGATATTATGATGATCGGGCTAACGATGACGAAGATTGGGGATATGTGAATCGGGGTAATAATTACAATGCACGAAGATTTGAAGATGAGGAGTTTGGCTATCAAGACGCCAACTATGTAGGGAATGATGATTACGGGTATGGGGATAGGAGGAATGATGGTTACGGAAATAACCGCCAACCACAAAATAACAATCAACGGAACCGAAATGATGGGTTTTACAACAACAACAATAACAACAATGGTAACCCTAATCGGATTCGTCGTTTTGTGGGAGGAGGTAACCAAAGGAATGTAACATACGTTCCTATCAAATCAAATTTAACAAACGAATTATTCAATCAAACTTTTTTATCACTTGCGAATAACTGATATGCATATTTACACGTGATGCTAGTTACATATGTGTTAGGACTTATACTCGCGAGGTCCCACCTTAACTAGTATAGTACTATAGCACCCGACGGGGTCTAGTTAGGATTAATAGCAATCGCAATCGCAGCTCGAGTGACTTAGCTGGTAGTATCAGTCTTGTATGCATGTATGTTGAGGTATCCCGTTTATGTATTTGGTAATTCGCAGCACCCTTTTTACTATTTACGCTACTCTATCAAAACTTGTATACTCGCCAATACTTTTGTATTGACGTTGTTTTAACGTATGTTGCAGGTTTAGTCGCAGTCTACATCAAATCAAGCTAGGAAGTCTAGAAACTCACCTAAAATATAGGTTGTCGGATTTGTATTGTTCGAGAGGACAATAAATCTGTGATAACTTATGTGATTGTATTGATTGTTAGTATGGGATAACAAATGTAATAAATACTGTCGCTTTATAGTTGTTATGGATTCTCTTGAGCAATCTAATTCACCTAGTGCCGCGCCCCGGTGATTCCGCCATCGGTTGGGGTGTGACAGATTGGTATCAGAGCCATAACTATAGGGAATTAGGCTAGACTTGACCTAGTCCAGGTCGATGTCTTAGAAACGACCTAGTCTATAGTCTAAGTACCAACGGGCCGACTCGTACGAACCTAGTAGGAATTGTACGGGTCTACTTGATACTCTCGTTCGAATTCGCCAAAAGCTACTACTTCGCTTGAATACCGCATACTACCACTTCACACGAAGAGCCTTTCCTAAGGCTGGAATATTACTTAGCCTTTCCTAAGGCCAACACAATACACACGTTTTCGAAAATATTCGCATAACACAACCGAGTGGTCCAGTCGAGATCAGGCGTGAAAACCAAGAACTCTCGATAAGACCGCTCACTCAGCGCACTTTTCTAGCACGAGAACTTTTCGTTGAGCTAGGAGTGACATCCATATCTCAACGAAAGTCTCCATTTCAAAATCTAGTGGAACCCCCGAATTTATTCGAAGAGCACAACCACAGCTAGGAGCGAAGCTATTAAGTCAGGGGTGAAACCCGTATCTTAATAAACCGTTCCACTCTCTACAAAATGGTTTTCAAAAGCTCTCACCAAGGACCCGACTATAACGATAACTCGAGCCACGTGATGACTAGGAAGACAAATGCCATGAGCTACATCTCAGTGGAAGCATAAGTCTTCTAGGGCAACGCGCGTGCACGAACTTGTTGGGTATAGTTGGGTTACCTTGGGTGGTCGACGCCTAAACACCCGAGGCACTCTATCTATTATTCTAGCATATGGTTTGCCGATTTTACGCTTTACTGAACTTATTTACGCTTGTGTGGCTACGATTTAGAACTTTACGCTGTATCGATTTCTCGATTTATCGATTTGCGCTCCCTGCTTTATAAACGCATAACACGTACGGCCATCGCAATCTAAAACGAAAACCGAATGTCCGCAACAAAACAAATGTCTAATTAATCGCTTTCGCTCTCTCCCTCTTCATCGTGTCCTCGCGCATTCTACACCGATATGTATGTGTGTAAGTATAAACTACAACTATTTATATGTACAAAACGAATCAATCATGTGAGAACTTAGGAATCTCGTGTCTTCTATGTGGCTCCTATGTGAAATCTATTATATTACTCGCAACAAGTTTTGAACGCACTCAATCACATTGCGAAACTCAAAAATCATTATGATGGAAGCTCACTCCAAATCTTTCTCTGTCTAGATGTCTTCCAGCGACTCTACCTCGACACAAGCGGCTAGGAGGAGCGCTAAACGAAGCGCCAAAAAGAGGATTGCCTCGTTTGTGACCAAGGAAGTGGCCAAGGTCATTCCTCAAATTGTCGCTCAAGTGCACTCTCTCAGCAACTCTCGAACCTCGGAGGACTCTAAGACGGAAGCGTCGCAATCTGCTTTCCTCTACAAACACTTCAAAGCATGTGATCCGATGGAGTTCACAGGTGAAGGAGGTGTGTCCCAGCTACTCCAGTGGTTCGATTCTATCGACGTTACCCTTCGTCAGAGTGGGTGTCCCGATAGTTTCCGTACTACTTGTGCAACCGGAGTATTTCAATCGCGAGCACTCGACTGGTGGACTGCCGAACGTAACAAACGTGGGATCTCTGCAGCTTATGCTCTCTCTTGGGATGAGCTGAAAGAGCTCATGAAGAAAGAGTACCGCCCACCCCACGAAGTCCAGAAACTAGAAGACGAATTTTGGGAAATCAAACAAGTCGAAGGTGACAATACTGGCTACACCGCAGGGTTCAAACAGCTCGGCATAATCTGCCCAAGTCAAGTCAACACTTCAGAAAAAGCCATCACGAAGTACATTCACGGCTTGCCTGAATGTGTGGGCGATTTTGTCGAAGCTGCAAGGCCCGCTATCATCGAAGAAACCTACCGCTTAGCCGCAGAAATCAACGACAAACGAGTCTTGGATGGATTTTTCTCCTAGAATCCTGTCAAATAAGCTCGTCAAGCAATCGTCATCGAATCTTCTGACGATTCCTCCGACGATTCTACCGACGATTCTTCAAGTGAGTCCTCAGATGAATCCTCCGATGACAACACACCGCCCTCAGGAAGCTCAGTCCAGCCGCAAATGAAAGACCATGAGCCCAAACTCTTCAACAACTGAGCTATCGCAACCAGAACCCCTCCAAGCAATACCCGTTCACTTGAAGTGGGACTACAACGGAACTCATCCCCTGTGTCTCATGTGTACGTATCATCACCCGCCATAAGCTAACTGTCGCTTTTGCAC
>JARYGA010022793.1:0-67623 GCA_030545235.1 Helianthus tuberosus | reverse complement strand
GTTGACGACCCGATGGCTGTAGTCTCAAATGACGAGATTGCGCTGGAGCCGGAGATCCTTATATCCGACACTGAGAGCGGCCCAGATATGCTATCAGATGACGAGGACGGCTTCCAGCCGTTCATGTTGCCTGACTTTGGAGATGATTTACTGCTTGCTGATGGTATTCCAGACGAGGATCCTTTTCTCATTCCTATTCCAGTCCATGATCATCTCATCATTGGACATCCTGATGGTGAGCACATCGTGGCTCTGATCCTCGATCCTGTTCCTCTCGTGGTCATTCCTCCCGAGGATTGGCCTTTTAACGATCTGTTTGATGATGACGTTGATTTGTTTGTTGATGGTCCTCCTGTTGATGCCTAGGGTGATGGAGAGATAGACGAGGATGTTGTTGCTGTCCCACCTCCTGAGATCCCTGTTATTGAGTTATCCTCCGATTCTAGTTTGCATTCTGTCTCAGATTCCTTTGAGTCTATGACGTCCTCAGCCTTACAGGCGGTCAGATTACGGCGTTATGCTACTGATTCTGATGATGACACGGCCATGTCAGCTGCACCATCTCCTCCACACGACCCCGAGCCTGGTCTTGAGCCATATTTTGTTCCCGTTGATCAGCCTGATATTGCACCTGCTGATCCTGAGCCGATACCTGACCCTGACCCTATTCCTTTTGGTTTACCAGACATTGCACCCCTTATACCTGACCCAGTTCCTACACCTGTTGACCCTCCTGTTGTTGAGCCATTTGTTCCTCCACCTGCACCCGCTGATGTTGCTCATTTTCCTCATGTGGAGTCCGACGTCCATCGTACTGATTTGCCTATCGTTTTCCTTTAGGACATACCTGCACCTCGTCCAGGGGAAGGTACTTCTGGTCAGCACCCGCATGATGATCCTTTTTGCTTCAGCAGCATTTCCGCCGACCTCATAGGCTGCACCTTTTACTCCTTTCACTTCTTCACCACTTGATGAGCCATTCCGATGGTTCCCACCGTATTCTATGCCAATTTCAGATCCCTACCATCCCTCTCATTTTGTTGATTATACATAGGATAAGCTGCTTTTATCACTTCAGCTCTAGTTTGAGATTATGAGTCGCAGGATTTTGGAGCTTGAGCTGACTCCGCGTCCTTTACCGTGTCCTTATCAGCCTACTTTTGTTCCTCCTCGTTCATCACCGTCTCCTTTTGCTCATCCACCTGCACCTCTTACTCCTTTTCCAGAGTTTGATGCTCGATTTCTTACAGTCGAGCAGCAGATCAGTTACTTGCTCCGACGTGTCTATGAGCTTGAGGAGGAGCTTGCGTATGTGCGTAGCTTGCTTTTCTTTCCTCCACCTCCACCTCCTCCTCCACCATCAACATAGTTGGTTTTTGGTTTTATGTAGGTTGCATTACTTTTGGTGAGAGCACCACTATTGAGCCGAGATTGTGAAGCCTTTTGGAGACCACCTTTTGATCGTATGATTCTATATATTGATAGACCTATTGGACAAGGGTAGTGTGACCCTATGTCCCTTTTGGATGTGATGCACTTTGTAAACCATGTAACTGTGGTCGATGATTAATGAAAGCTCAATCGTCATGTTCTCATTAAACACGTTGTTGATTTACCTGTTTGTGTTATAACTATATTGTTACATGCTTGCTTGCTATGATAAATGCTAATATATATATATATATATATATATACTATTTACTATTTAACAAATAAGACATGACCTATACAATCTTCTTCTTGGAATATGCCTCCTCGAAGGAACACTCAGTTGCCCACAACCGAGGCAGAACTACAGGAAAGCATCTCACAGGCAATCGCACAACATGAGGCCCTTCGCTCCGAACATAGCGGAGGCACCTCAGGGAATAACCCACCTAACGGTAATGTTTAAGTCACTTAAGACACATTACAATACGTTTGGACATTTCTATGTGTGTTTTGCTAATGCTTTCTGTGGATGATATTGCTTGAGTACAGGCTGTACTTACAAGCAGTTTCTGGACTACAAGCCTCTGAACTTTAACGGTACTGGAGGTGCCGTAGCTTTTGTAAGATGGGTTGAGAAGACGGATTCTGTGCTGCGGATGAGTAAGTGTGCGCCAGAGCATCAAGTCACTTACATTTCTAGATTGTTTCTCGATGGAGCTCTGTCATGGTGGAACCTTCTGCTTCAAACTTTGGGTGAGGCTGCTGCGTATGCGATGTCATGGGATGAATTGAAAGAGCTGATTCGTAAGAAGTATTGTTCCCAAGCCGAAATTCAGAAATTAGAAACTGAATTTTGGAATCTGAAAATGGAAGGTCCCAAGGTAGTTGAGTATGTGCAAAGATTCCATGATTTGTCTCGTGTTGTCCCTTACTTGGTGGAGCCAGAGTTCAAGAGGTCGAATGTTTCATCTGGGGATTGGCACCCCAGATTCTCAGCATGGTAACTGCTTCCAAGCCACCAACAATTACTGAAGCCATTGACTTGAGCGTGGCATTGACTGAAGAAGCAATCAGATTGGGCAAGTTTTCAATTCCTGAGACCAAGAAGAAGGAGACACATGTCAAGTCGTCTGGAGAGAACAAAAGGAAGTTTTCAAATTTCAAGAAGGGTACCCAAGGAAACAACAATAGTGCTAACAAGCGGAGAGGTGCTAACCCACCAGCCAAGGTCAGGACTGGTGCTGCAAGTACTAAGAACAAAGGGAAAGGATACATGGGCACCCTGCCCAAGTGTGATATATGTCAGTTCCATCATGCCAGCCAATGCGGGTTTAGGAAGTATGGTAATTGTGGAAAGAATGGTCATTCTAAGGAAACGTGCTGGGTTGGTACTCGTCTTGGAAATGGTGGTCAAAGAGGAAATGGAAATGGAAACCGTGGTGGAAACGGTTATGGGAATGGAAATCACAGAGGAAACAATAATCAGGGAGGTAATGGAAACCGGAACGGAAATGGAAACCAAGCGGGAAATGGAAACCGTAGAGGAAATAATAACAACAATCAAGGTGGTACTGGAAACGGCCAAGGTTGCTTTAGTTGTGGTGATGTAAGGCACTTCAAGCGGGATTGCCCAAATAATAACCAAGCTCAGGGAAGAGTATTCAACATTGGAGCTAGGGAAGCTCGCCAGGATCCGAACGTAGTCACTGGTACGTTCCCTATTAATAAACATTTTGCATCTGTGCTATTTGATACCGGTGCCGACTATAGCTTCGTATCCCTAGAGTTTAAGAATATACTTGGTTTAGTTGCAAGTAAGTTAGATATCCTGTACTTGATAGACTAGCTAATGGGAAGCTAGTAGAAGCCAAGGAAGTAATTCGAGGCTGTAATATAGAGCTTGGAGAGCGTCAATTTTTTATAGATCTACTGCCAGTTGAGTTGGGAAGCTTCGACGTAGTAGTTGGGATGGACTGGTTGTCGAATAATCGAGCGGAGATTGTTTGCCATGAGAAGATTATCCGCAACCCGATGGCGAATGAAGAGACGATCGTGATTCATGGGGAGAAGCAGGATACGCCTCTACGGATTATCAGTTGTTTGAGGGCACAGAAGTTTTTGCGTAAAGGATGTGTTTCCTTCTTAGCTCATGTCGTGGACAAAGAACCCAAAGAACCAAAGCTCGAAGATATCCCTGTGGTAAGGGAATATCCTGAAGTCTTCCCGGAAGACTTGCCAGGATTACCTCCTCAATGATAAGTCGAGTTCCACATTGACTTGGTTCCAGGCGCCGTGCCTATAGCCAAGGAACCTTATCGACTTGCGCCTTCAGAGATGCAAGAGTTGTCAATGCAGCTTCAGGAGTTGCTGGATAAGGGATTTATAAGTCCAAGCTTCTCGCCTTGGGGAGCTCCAGTTATATTCGTCAAGAAGAAGGACGGTAGGTTTCGTATGTGCACTGACTACCGAGAGCTGAACAAGCTAACCATCAAGAATCGGTATCCTTTACCAAGGATTGATGATCTGTTTGATCAACTTCAGGGTTCAAGTTACAACTCCAAGATCGATCTTCGATTAGGTTATCACCAGCTGCGGATTCAAGAAGAGAGTATTCCGAAGACTGCCTTCAGAACGCGTTATGGACATTATGAGTTTCTAATGATGCCGTTTGGGTTGACTAATGCACCGGCAGTGTTTATGGATTTGATGAATCGGGTTGTAAGCCATATCTCGATAAATTCGTGATTGTGTTTATCGATGATATCTTGATCTATTCGCGGACAAAGGAAGACCATGAGCAACACCTTAGAGCCATCTTAGAGCTGCTTAAGAAGGAGAAGCTCTATGCTAAGTTCTCGAAGTGTGATTTTTGGTTACGCGAAGTACAATTCCTCGGACACGTGGTGAATGAAAATATTATTCATGTGGATCCCACCAAGATCGAGGCAATTAAGAATTGGGAAACTCCTAAGACGCCAATCGAGATCCGACAGTTTCTGGGTTTAGCAGGATATTATCGCAGATTCATTGAGGATTTCTCCAAGATCGCTCAACCGCTGACCTCCCTCACTCAAAAGGATAAGAAGTATGAATGGGGAGATAAACAAGAAGAAGCTTTTCAGCTGCTCAAGAATAAGCTTTGCGATGCACCTATTTTATCTCTACCCGAAGGCACCGACGACTTCATGGTATACTGTGACGCCTCGCGTCAGGGATTGGGTTGTGTGCTAATGCAACAACAGAAGGTTATCGCTTATGCTTCACTCCAATTGAAGGTCCATGAGAAGAACTACACCACCCATGATTTGGAGTTAGGCGCAGTGGTATTTGCTTTGAAGATTTGGCGACATTATCTGTATGGTACTCGATGTACTATTTTTACGGATCACAAGAGCCTTCAGCACATATTCGATCAGAAAGAGCTTAACATGAGACAGTGACGTTAGGTTGAGTTGTTAAACGATTATGACTGCGAGATTAAATACCATCCATGAAAGGCGAATGTGGTGGCAGACGCCTTAAGTCGAAAAGAAAGGACTAAGGCCATAAGGGTTAGGGCATTGGAAATGATTATTCAGACAGATCTCCCGTTGCGTATTCGTGCTGCACAAAGAGAAGCTCTTAAGAAAGAGAACAGTAAGGCTGAATATCTCCGAGGAATGGAGAAAAAGCTGGTACCCAACGAGGAAGGAACCTTGTATTTTATGGGACGTATTTGGGTTCCGCTTTTTGGTGGTCTTAGAGAGGTTATTTTTGATGAAGCTCATAAATTGAGGTACTCGATCCATCCAGGATCGGACAAGATATACCAAGATCTGAAGGATTACTATTGGTGGCCAAGACTTAAGGGTGATGTTGCTACCTATGTTGGGAAGTGTTTGACTTGCGCCAAGGTGAAGGCCGAGTATCAGAAGCCTTCAGGTCTTCTGCAACAGCCAGAAATACCCATATGGAAATGGGAGTAGATTTCTATGGACTTCATAACCAAGTTGCCCAAGACTCCCAGAGGTCATGATACGATTTGGGTAATCGTGGACCGATTGACAAAGTCTGCGCACTTCTTGCCGATTAGAGAAAAAGATAACACTGGTAAGCTAGCTGAGCTGTACCTAAGAGAGATAGTAGCACGTCATGGAGTGCCTATCTCGATTATATCAGACAGAGATGGACGGTTTGTGTCAAGGATTTGGCAATCCTTCCAGGAAGCTTTTGGTTCTCAGTTGAATCTGACTACAACTTTTCATCCACAGACGGACGGTCAAAGCGAGAGAACGATTCAGATGCTAGAATATATGCTACGTGCTTGTGTAATGGATTTAGGTGGCAGTTGGGATACTCATCTGCCTTTGGTTGAGTTCTCCTATAACAACAGCTACCATACAAGCATCCAAATTGCACCGTTTGAGGCTCTCTACGGACGCAAGTGCCGATCGCCGTTATGCTGGGCAGATGCAGGTGATAGACAGATGGTTGGTCCTGAACTGGTCCAAGAGACAACTGATAAGATTATGCAGATCCGAGAGCACATCAAGGCAGCTCGTGATCGACAGAAGAGTTATGCGGACCAAAGACGAAAACCCTTGGAATTTGAAATGGGTGATATGGTGTTGTTAAAAGTTTCACCTTGGAAAGGTGTGGCACGCTATGGGAAGCGTGGTAAATTAAACCCACGATTTATCAGACCGTTCAGAATTTTGAAAAGGGTTGGTTCTGTAGCATACAAGTTGGAGCTACCAGCAGAACTTAATGGTGTTCATGATACATTCCATATATCTAATCTGAAGAAAAGTCCAACTCAAGAGACAGTGGTCATCCCTGCGGATGAAGTTCACATTGACGACACACTCCACTTCACCGAAGAGCCCGTTGAGGTTACCGATTGGAAGGTTAACAAGACTCAGAGGAGTAGTGTTAAGCTTGTCAAGGTTCAATGGAACGCACGTCACGGCCCAGAGTTTACTTGGGAGCGTGAAGACCGTATGAAAGCAATGTAACCGCATTTGTTCCCCAACTCCCCTGCAGCTAATAGTAAAGCTTAAAATTTCGGGACGAAATTTTCTTAACAGGGGGAGAATGTGACAACTGTCAAAATTCCAGGTATCCGTACAATTATTAAACAGTAATTAGTGCTTAATGACTGTGCTAATTTAACATTTATGACTTGAATTACTTTCTGATTATTGCCATATACGTACATGTGCATCATATATATTGCGAATGTCATATCATTATTGCATGAGAACTTTATTGATTCAAATGATGCACGAAACAAAGTTAGCATAGTTATTAGACAAATCAGAAAAATGATGACGGAGTTCAGTACATAGACAGATATGGTATTGAGACACAGAATGTGTCAGAAACGAAGAGTTACACTAGTATATTGTGTAGGAAAGTAAGGATCATAAAATTGCATTCCTAGTGATAGTTTAAGTGCCTAAAACTCACATAAACTGCAGAATTCTGCAGAAATCAACAAAATTCAGCATTTAAACACTCTAATATCATGCAGAAATATGGTTAATTGGTCTAGAATTCTTTCCTAAGTGTTGGAAATCAAAACTGTCACGAAAGATAACATAAAGCACACTAAACTGCATAGTTTAGCACCTTAACAAACCGGTTACCAACCGAACAACCAGACACTACCTGAAACACCAAATTTTCACTAGAAGCATTGTTTTAACATTACCAAGCTAGTTATGATCCCCGAACATCATAACACACTATATAACATCTAGTAACTACTTAACCTAACTAAACACTTGATTTTCAACTAACATAACTAACTAATAGTTACACCCTAGCCTAGACCCCACCCCCACCTATTTACGGTTTCTTGTGGCCCCCCACACAAGATTTTCTTTTGTTATTTTAATAGATTGTGTCTCACTTCCTAAAACATAATAACCATGAAATAAACTAAGGTTGATGGATTATAAGAGAAACTCTAAGATCATAACCATTCATTTCACCAAAAACACAACACTTGAGCTCTCTCCCTCTCCCCCCTTCTACTATCGGCCGTAACCCACTCCCACACAACAATCATCATCTTTCACTTCTCATCCAATCCATACATACTCAAAGGTGTTAGAAGCCATACAAGGAAGCTTGGAGTTCTTGTAAGTTGAAGGACCACTCACACAAGCTTTTATCCACCTCATTTTCATCTTGTGATCATCCCTAGCCTTGAGCTAGTAGTAAGATCATCTAGACCTTATTTTACATCTTGTTTTGGTGGTTAAAGAATGATACAAGTTGTTAATCATGAAGAACACTATGAATCTTGAACATCAAACTTAAACATAACACTAAAATCATAAGAAATCATGTTGTTTAAGTGTTGTTATGCTTGTTGATTTGTTGATTGCTCATGTTATTGATGTAGATCATCATGTGAGCTTGCTAGATAGTGATTAAAGACATGATCTAGCAAGATGAGAGGATGATTATGTTAAGATCAAAGTAATCATCCATGTGTAAATCATGAACTTGAAGTGTAAATTGTTTTTCTTGTAAAATGATGATCAAAGTGGATATAAAGTCTTGTAAATCTATGATTTCAAGAATGATTTTTCAAGAAACCAAGTTAAAAATACAAAGTTTACGTAAGCTTGGTTCTTAAAGGAATTAACCACATTTTTAGTGGTTAAACAAGTGTAGAAATATATATGTAACAAGAAAAACTCAAGAAGAAACATTTCTAGAAAAATGATTTACAAGTTGTAAACATCTAACTTCTTTAAAAATGATGTTTTTAAATAAACAATCACACTTTAAAGGGTAACTAAGCCTACTAAACACACTAGTAAGTTACTACAAATTTTTGTAAAGTTTCAAGTTCATGAAGGGGTAATTTATGCTTGATTTTGGCAAATCGGTAAGTGTTGATTGGTTTATTGTTGATTGTGGTGATTTATAAAAGAAAATGATATGCTTTGAAAGTATGGAAATCTTCATTTTTAGGGGAAACTATGGCAAAAATTTTCTAGAAGTTCAACACTTAGAAAAATATTTTTAAACAAATATTTATAAGTATATTTTAAACCAAGGATTTTCATATAAAATTTTCCATAATTTTTGTTACAAAAATTATAAGTATTGGAGGTTGGTTTTTGTAAATAAAAGTGACTAAATATGTATTTAGGAAAATATATATTTAGATGTCACATGTGTGTGATTATTTGTATATTATGTGTATTAGTTATAATATTTTAGGACATGAAATAATATAACTCGTCAAAATACCAAGAAAATTACAATCCAAAATATTACCAAAATTCCAAGAAATAAATATATAATTTATACCCAAAATATTAGAGAAACCGAACAAGGAATATAACTCACAAAAATATTCCGGAATTTAGTTCATAAGTATATTTTGGTAATTAGTATTTTGGACACCAAGAGAACAAAAATATGATTTTTACAATTATTACAAAATATATCATATTTTTGACAAGGAGAAAATATATTATTTTTGATAAGTAAAAATATATATTTTTCTTGGAGTTATTAGAAGATATATTATTTTTGGGAGAAAATATATATTTTCTTGAACAAACATGAAATACATTTTTTTTGGTGAAAAATAAGTTTATATATATTTTCCAAGTTAAACTTGAAAATATATTATTTTTAGACTTGTATGAAATTTATAAATATTTTTGCCAAAGGAAAATTATAAGTAATTTTTCTATGTAATATTTCTTAAAATATATACTTTTGGGAACATATATTGATGTATTTTTATTAGAAATATTATTCCGGAAAAGTTAATTCAAAAATTAAGTATGAGATACTTAATAACTACAATAAAAATACGTATTTTCGTACGTATAACTACACACCGAAATACACCACCGATACTTGGCAAAAATATACAAGTATTAGAATACGAGTATAAATACACCCATCCTTGGGAAGTTATACATGTACAAATACATAAGTGTGACAAGTTAAAATATATTATTTTAACTAATATTCCAAAATTCATAAATATAATTTAAGTTAAAATATTTATTATTTTAACAAATAATTATATAACTTGGAATAATTTTGATGACACAATGAAACGTAACTCAAAGACACTAAATAATACTAAGTCAAGGCACGATCCGCTCGTCTAGTAGACCGTAGTACATTGTAGGTAGTCGTGCACACAAGTAGCATTTTTTTGTTACAGTTGGATACGAAGAACGCAAGATTGTGAGTTCATGTCCCCCTTTTCTTTTAACTATTTTCAGTTTTATAACTTCGGAGGTTAAGTACATGTTACAAATTGTTTACAAACGTTTATATGTGGTATGGTTAGCTAAGGAAAGGTACTGCTAGATCATGTGAGTGGTGGGTACAACGCTTAAGACCATTAATCCTCATAGTAGGACCGAGGGACATGAGTGATAGATCTATTTGGGTGTAGCGAGCCCCACCCATGTGGACCAGGGTTTGGCCCATGAGGTGACTATGTCTTACAGCCGGAAGCCCGGTGCAAAATCTGCTAGGTTTGAGCCTTCCTGCATCTCGTCACACATATTAATGGCCTTGCAAACCATTAATCGATCTGTTTTCCTTGTTTGCTTTCATACCGGGTTTACAAAACATACATACTTACAATGATTACAAAGGTTTATTTGAGCACACATACAAACACATGAACTCGCTCAACTTTTGTTGATGTTTTCAAACTACATGTATTTCAAGGGTTGTTTGGAATAAAAGATGCCATCCGGTGTCTAAGGGTTTGGGGTTGTGTATCTTATCCTAGATAAGATACATAGTCCAAAACCTAGTTTTTAGTAGTATCTTTTGTCGAGTCCTTATGGAACTCTAAAACAATTTGAATGGTTTGTATTATGGATTTGAAGTCTGTGTTTGGTTTCTAAGACAACGTTGTTGTGATGTTTTAAACCTAATAAATGGATAAACATCTTCGGTTTTATCATATAGTTGTTTATTATGGTTGAATGCAATGATATTAAGCAAGTCACACATAATCACGCTTCCGCAAAAAGTCAGGGTGTGACATCTAGAGTTAACACTAGTGTATTTACGAACTAAGTGAACAAATCCTGGCCATTGATCTACACAAGTGTATGGCCAAGATCTCGTCATCAAATCGTAAAATACACTAGTGTATTTCAACATCAAATCCTGACCATTGATCTACACACGTGTATGGCCAGGATTAGTTCACTCAGTTCGCAAGCTACACTAGTGTTCACTCTTGAACCTAGTCCTATATATATATATATATATATATATATAGTGGACCACTAAAATGAAAACCACCTTCAGTTGTAAGAACCGCGGGAACCACTTTCTGGCCATTAGATCTTAAAAATGGATGGATGAGATTAAAAGTAGTTGAAAGTAATATTAAATTCTTTTTGTCTTATTATGTCTTTAATATTTTAATCTAAAAGGGTATCTAAGTAATTTTGTTTTTTTTTTTTTGTCTTATTAAGTTTATTGTTTTTTATTACAAATTTGTCCTATTACATTAATTATTTTTTTCAAAATCAGATTTCTTTATTAAACAAATATTTTGAAATCAGATTTTTTTATAAAAAATTTTACGCGCGTGTTTTTACGACCCGTTTTACGCTCCGTTTTTTCACGCCGATTTTGCGACCGGGTTTTTAAGTGTCATTTTTTATGCCCGGTTTTACGCACCGTTTTTTGCCGCGCCGTTTTTTACGTCACGTTTTTACAAGCCGTTTTTACGCCCCATTTTTTACGTCCCGTTTTTTCGCGCCGTTTTAGCGTCCCGTTTTTATGTCCCGTTTTAAGCGCCCTTTTTTACGCCCCGTTTTTTTCAAGTCGTTTTTGCGACCGGGTTTTTACGTGCGGTTTTTTATTCCCGGTTTTACGCACCGTTTTTTAGCGCGCCGTGTTTTACGTCCCGTTTTTACGCACCTTTTTTTGCCGCGTTTTTTACGTCCCGTTTGGCACGCCGGGTTTTTTCACACGTCGTTTTTTTTGCGCGTCGTTTTTACGGCGGGCTTTTTCAAGCGTCGTTTTTTTTAACGCGCCGTTTTTTACGCGTTGTTTTTTACGTTTTACAATTTACATAAAAAATTTAAGTTTTACATTAAAAAGTTTACGTTTTACGTTAAAAAGTTTACGTTTTGCGTTAAAAAATTTACGGTTTACGTTTTACGTTAAAAAGTTTACGTTTTACGTTAAAAAGTTTACGTTTTTACGTTTTACGTTTTTACGTTTGACGTTAAACTTTTTAAACTTTTTACGTTTTACGATTAACTTTTTACGTTTTACGTTAAAAATTTTACGTTTAACGTAAAACTTTTTACGTTTTACATTTTACGTTTTACGTTTTTACGTTTTACATTA
Organism: Helianthus tuberosus; assembly: GCA_030545235.1. Lineage (NCBI taxonomy): Eukaryota > Viridiplantae > Streptophyta > Magnoliopsida > Asterales > Asteraceae > Helianthus > Helianthus tuberosus. The sequence goes on along the minus strand of JARYGA010022793.1, from coordinate 55,836 downwards.
AAACGAACGCACCCAGAAATCGCAAACTCGGGAGATGTCTCAGATATATCGTTATCATCATCGACTAGGGGGGGAAATTAAAAACCAACAACATCAAAACAAAGTCTGTCTCGAAAAAAAACAGGGTTTGGCTCAGATTAACCGATAATCAAAAGGCTGCAAAAGAGGGGTTGCAGGTTTAAAAACCTACCCTCCGCCGTCCTTGCCGCGCCATCGTCATCAAAATCGGCGTTTTTTTTTTCATCATCGCAGCCCACAGCCAACATATCAAAACCTACAGATTCAAAATAACACAAATCAAAACCCACGAAACCCACCGCCACACCAACCACTGCCACACACCACCAAAACCACCGCCACACACCACCAAAACCACCGCCACACCACCAAACCCACTGCCACACACCACCAAATCCACCGCCACACCACCAAACCCACTGCCACACCACCAAACCCACCGCACCCACCGCCACACCTCCGTTGCAACATCATAAACCGACCACCACAAAACCTCGATGTCTCTCGTCGGAGAAAGAACGTGCCGGCTCAGTCGCCACCACCACAAACCGCACCACCACAAACCGCACCACCACAAAACACACCACCACAAAATAGAATCAACATATCAACAGTTGATTCCACACCTATCAACAGAATCAACAGATCAAACCCACAAAAATCAAAGAAACCCCAAGAAACTCAATTTTTTTTTTTTCCAGATTCAAAACTTTCAAAAGAACTGGTCTTTGAAAACATGAAAAACAACCAGAAGATCTGGTCTTTGAAAACATGAAAAAAAAACACAGAAACTACCTGATGGCGTCGGCTGGTACAACCACCGGGAACAAAACCCTATCCGCCGCCGGAACCGGCGATGGCGTCGACTGATACAACTGGGCAAACTTTCAGACACCACACCCACCCCCTGTGTGGCGGCGGCGTCCAGGGGGTTTGTCCCCGTTGAATGGTGGTGAACGGTGGCGAAGGAGACGGTGACAGTGGCAGGGGAGACGGTGGTCCGGAGTGTGATCTCCGTTGATAGAGAGTGCGAAGTGATGGAGGAGGTGGTCGAAGAGGGATATCCGTTGACGGTGGCGGAGGAAACGGTGGTCGGAGTGTATCTCCGGTGATGGAGATGAACAATCTCCAAAGAGAGATGAGAATGGATTTAAAATTGAGAGAGATAAAATGAGAAATCAGGCATTTAAAATATAGAGAGAGAGATGAGAGATGATCTGACACATTAATTGAAGAGAGATGGTGGGATTTGACATTTGGGGTAAATTGACCAAAATACCCCTTTTTCTTATTGGTTGAGAGTGGTTCTCGCGGTTCTTACAACTGGGGGTGGTTTTCATTTTAGCGGCTCCCTATATATATATATATATATATATATATATATATATATATATATATATATATATATAGTGAAGGGTTCAAATGAGAAGAATTTTTTTGTAAGAATAAAAAAGAACAATCTTCAACCAATAAGAATGATTCTTTTTACTTCATTTAATTTTTGTCTTTAATATAGGTGTAAGGGTATATTGGTAAAATTAGATAGATCATTAATTGTTAGTCTTCCTTTTTAATAGCTAACTAAATTAAAATTGTAACTTATTTTCAAAAAAAAAAATATTTTTTCAAAGAAGAAAAAAATTATTTTAAAGTGTAGGATAAAGTATGAGGTGTGTAGGATGAATTACGAGTTGTGTAGGATAAATTTTAGTATGTGTAGGATAAATTTCAAAAACGTGTAGGATAAATTTTGATGTGTCTAAGCAAAAATTTTAGTGTGTAGGATGATAGTCTTTATGACTAATTAATTAGTCAAAAATAATAATAAATGAGATGAGAGAAAAACTATTTAATGTTTTACAATTGTACCCTTTGTTCTTTTTCTTCTCAATTTAATTTTCTTCTCAAATGAACCTCCCCCTATATATATATATATATATATATATATATATAGGGTGGGGTTCTAGAGTGAACACTAGTGTATTTGTGAACTGAGTGAACAAATCCTGGCCATTGATCTACACACGTGTATGGCCATGATCTCATCATCAGATCGTAAACTACACTAGTGTATTTCAACGTCAAATCCTGGCCATTGATCTACACACGTGTATAGCCAGGATTACTTCACTCAGTTCGTAAGCTACACTAGTGTTCACTCTTGAACCTAATCCTATATATATATATATATATATATATATATAAACATCTTTTAGAGTATTACCAATTTATCTCCAGTTTGTAAAAGTAACTAAGAAAAGGAAGGTTTTTTATAAGTTCAGAGAGTCCGGTTTAGTTTAAGCAAACCATAAGTGAGTTTGAAATTAATTGATTTTTTAGCCCAATGGTTTCTACGTTTACATCTTTTTTAGAACCCATGCGTTGTAACAGGACTACTAAACCAAATAAAAAATTGACATAAAAACGTTGAATTACACACGCATGTTACACGGATTATTACGCAAAACATTATCGTATAAAAGAATAACTAAGTCGAAAAGATAACAAAACCCATGTAAAAAACTATAAAAAATACAGTATCAACCCGGAAATATAAAAGTGATATTATTAGTAACCATATTATATAGATTTACTTGTATTTCTATTTGTATATCTAGATATGATGATTATTATATTAAGATAATCATATTTTAATAATATTAATATAGGAATATTCATAACAAATATTATTCACCAAAAAAATATAAATAAATAAAATAAAATAGGTTGTTAAAAATAAAATATATATTTAAACCTTAGCAACAACAATTAACCAAAACAACATAACCATAAAAAAATATCTAATTTTAACAATACTGAACTATTTATTTACCAACATAATTATTTTTATATTTGAACAAATAATAAGAGTGTATATAATATATTTGTAGTCTTAGCTACTTATTCGATTAATGCTTTTTAACTTTTCAAAATACATTATAAGTCCTTTTTAACTTTTCAAAAAGTTAATATGTTATAAGTTGATAAAAATAAGAAATCCCAAACACCCACATCATCGTGACCCCACACCTTCAACCACTGTTATCTCATGGTCGGCCCTTGCCATGTTTCTTCACCTACTCATGTTTCAGATACAACCCACATCTTCATCTTCTTCGAAATTTCTGTGAGTGGTGGCTGAACAGATCTAAAAGAATCGCAATCGATCGGTTGTTTGTCGGCTGTAGTGCGGTGGTCAACTGCCTCTGATCGGTAGTGGTAGTGGTGCCCGGAGGTGGATGCAGTGGTGACTTGTAACACCTCGAAAATTCACGTCCTATAATGTGTTGACACGTGTCATATGTTTGAACGTGTGAAAGAATGTTATGAAAGGATTAAAGTTGACAATCATGGAAAGTATGTGAATATACGAGTTCTAAATGTCAACAGTGAATAAATATATTGTACATTAACCCTACATGATGCTCATACCTTCAAACGAATAAATCATGGATCATACGAAGCGAAATATGAAGGAAAGTGAGAGATTACAAACTACAGGGGTTAAATGTGTCAACATGTTTAAGTTATACCTCTGAGTGACCTTTTGACAAACCCGAAGCTTTGTAAATGTTAAGTATGCTCACTAGAATGCACGATATAAATTTCATAAAGTTTCGTTATCGTATGAGAAAGTTATGATCAAATTCGTATGCGAGGGGTTAAAGCGTCAACGATGAAAGTTATGACTTTTCGGGTAATAACAAAGTGATCAAGGACCAAATAAAGTGGGTATAAGTCCTAAAGCCCTTGTAGGTAAATATGGAGGGCTCAAAATGCAAGTAATAATGTTGGTTGACCTTTCGGAAGGGCCAAGAGACAAGTATGCAACAAATGGAAAATGTGAAACCTGATCAGAAGGCCCAAGCGGGCCGCGTAAGACCCAACAACATCTTACGCGGGCCGCGTTAATCGCCCAGATACAGAAATTTCAAACAACAGCCTGTATTCGCGCTTAACCGACCTTTAACAGATATTTTCACTTTGTGGGCGACCCCTAAGTGCCTCCTAGAACCTTAGGGACATCTGTTGATGATCCATGGCCCTTGATAGCACTTGTTGTCAATGATCTAAGAGCTTATGAGCACTATAAAAGGCCATGATGTTGCAACAAGTTCTTCACACCTTCCATCTGCACTTTGGAGCATCTCTGGAGCTAAAGACTTCTCTCTAAGCTTCACAAATCGTGCATAGGACTTCAGTAAGTTTGCTTATCCTATCTTAGTTAAGTTTTTGTTTAGTTTAAGCTTAAAAGTCAAACCGTCGTAATTAACGGTTGACTTAGCGATTAATCACTAATGGTCCAGTGATTAGTCGAATTGAAAGTAGTTATAAGTTGGTAATTATGTGGGTAATAAACCCTTAAAAGGGTTCCCCCTGATTCCCTCTCTAACTAGGTCAAATGTCGGGTCAAACTTGTAAAAAAAAAAGTCAACATAATGCTTAATTTCTAATTTATGCATAATTAACAATGTAGAACACATACAACCTATTTGATCATTAATATAACTTGGTAATTAGTGTAAGAACATGTCTAAACATGTTCAACCCGACAATTTACTGTTTAGACCCGGTTCGGAACCGAAAGTCGCAAAGCTTTGACTTTTGCTTTGACTTCAGTTCTGACCCGTTTAGGCATGTTTTAAAAATGCCTCAGAGCTTTAATTGGACTAGGTTACATGCTAGTATAACCCTCTGTGATTATACACCTTGGATCATTAGTTATCCAATTAATATGCATGATTCCGTTAATTGCTCATATGTTGACCATTATGCCCTTTTCACCTTAAAACGTGATTTTTGAAAATGTAAAAGAGTAGAAAATTTAATTACTGATATATAAACTTGCACCCATAATTTGATATCAGTTTGAGGTGTAGATTGAGAGTTATGCTCATTAGCGCAATTAGGAAGCTTTTTGTTAATTAAACGGCGTAATTAGCGTATAGCCTAGTTAAGTCTACTTTTTGATATCAAAATCTTTACCCACTGATGTAATATATTATTTTGGGATTTTTGAATATTTTTAATTAATTTTAGGCTGAGCATAACTAATAGTCATAGGCTTAATCCGGTAATTGTCGGTTTTGCCCTTACGGGCTATAAAATGAGTTTTACATATCTAATCGACTCCAAACCTTTTGCTACTGATTAGATATGATAAATAAATTATTTTAAGCCTGCTGGAATAATAAAAATATCAGATTTCTATATAGAACCCGGAAACGGCTTCTAATCGCCTAATTAAGCGTTTTTAACGCATAGTATGTACTAGAACTATTTTAAACATACAAAGGTTGATACCTACTGATATTTGAGGTAAATTATAATATTTTAACAGTAGGAAAAAGTTGTTTAACTCACACTTCAGTATTGAGCTTTACGACTTATGTGAAATTACCAAAATGCCCCTACGGTGCATAGTTTGGTTATAATTGATAAATTTCACATGTATACTTTACCCTACTGTTATAACTTATTAAAATGAGTATTATTGCTGATTACATCAGACCTGTAACTCAGATTAATACTTAAACTCTTTTACAACCTTATAAATGACCAAATTACCCCTACGGGGCATAGTTTGTGTTTAAATTCGTTTTGGGCATAATGGAATGTATCCTACTGATATCACAACATATTTGAGGCATATTAACTTAGGGAACCTGGTTAGGACCCTTATGATTACCCGTTACGCCTCTTGCGCGTACGGTTCGGCTTATGTAACTAGTTTACATAAATTAGCCGAAACGGGTCAAACCTTATCGGTTTTATCTCAAAATCCAGAATCTGTATGAAATACCCATATTAAGCAAGTCTTCAAACTTGTCGGGTCTAAATCACATTCTATTCGGTTTTCGCTTATCGTGCGTACGAACCGTATCTTTAAAACTAACCGGTCTAAGCCTAGGCTTAATTAAAGACCCGTTAGAAATCTAATAGGTTATTATAAACCTTCGTTCCAGATTAGGAGCCCAGTAAAAGTACTTGCATTTACTGTATTTGATTGATACTTTGCTCAGGTAAATACTCTTAACTTATTTTCCCTATACAGGCTTGGGATACGGCACTATAAAAGTACCGCTTAGTCGGGTGTATGTAGTCATTTAAATCGGATTGTGATTGATGTATTTACATAACCTGTTTAATATGTATTATTTGGTGTATGGCCTTTGGGGGTTAAATGACCATGTCCCGGATATCCTTGGCATCATTCGAAGAAATGGCCACGACCTAAGCACGGGGTGTAGGCGTACACCTGACTGTTGCATTATGTAAAAACTGGTAATCCACTCGGAGGTATCATCCTTGTGGGCATTATACCGAAGCTGGTAATCCACTTAAAGGATGATAGCCTGTGAGCATTATACCTGTGGTGTGTCAGTTAATCTGTCCTTATGGACGACAAATAAGTAAAACTGTATACAAGATTATCTATAAATAATTTTCCCAAGTTATAAAAGATATATTGTGCCGAAGTGCATTCAAACCAATTTACAAACTCTTTTCAAAATGAGTCAGTTGAGTTGTATTTACCAGTGTAAACTGGCGTATTTTCCAAAAAGGCTAAGTGCAGGTACTAGACGAAATAGGCTGGCTACTCCAGGCATCATTACTCAAGTCTCACAAGCTCTAGATGTCAAAGTCTGTTGAACAATAATTTCTATTTATTTTCGATCCGCCTGTGGATCCTTTACTTTCCGTTGTAATACTGGATATTACTTTATATTCGGATTGTAATATATTTATCTTTTGCTTCCGCTGTGCATTTATATATTGTGTGGTTTGACTATGATGATATCAACTACGTCACGATACTCCCCACCGGGCCCACCGGTCAAACGTGGAAATATCGGGGTGTGACAGGTTGGTATCAGAGCCAACACTGAGTGAATTAAACACTAGCCTTTTGTGTTTAATCTCAGTTACACAGATGCACATTCTTGAGTCTAGACAAGAACATAGGACAAATTCTAATTCATTTTATTGGTTCCTTTGTTATTTTCTGATTAGCCCTTGCATGGGCAAGTCATTTCTTAAGAAGTCCCGTTTAGGGCAACCATATAATTGTTTAAATTTTAATGGAACGATTATGTTTAAAATATCATTCCTATATTGTCACACCCCGATTTCCACGTGTCACCGGGGTACCTGTCACACCCCGATTTCCACGTGTCACCGGTGGGCCCGGTGGGGGAGTATCGTGACGTGGTTGGCAACGTAATAGTCAAACAACACAATATTATTATGCACAGCGGAAGCAAATTTAAAATATGATACAACCGAATTTAATATTGTTTATCAATGTAACAATATCCGGAAGTTTATCCACAGTAGGATCGAAACAAAGTAGTATTAATGGTTCAACAGACTTCAGACATCCTAAGCTTGTGAAACTTTTATTGATGCTAAAGAGACAATCCAGCCGATTTCGTTTAGTACCTGCATTCAGTCTTTTTGGAAAAATACGTCAGTTTACACTGGTAAATACAATCAACTGACTCATTTTGGAAAATGATTGAAAATTAGTTTGGATGCACGTGGCATAAACATTTTGTTTAACTTGGGAGAATTATTTAATATTATAATCTTGTGAACGAATTACATGTTACTTATGCGTTCAATAGCCCGGATCTTGTCCGGGTTAAAGATCAATAGACACACCACATAATTGAGTTATACACCGACAGGTGTATGCCTACACCCCGTGCTCAGGTCGTGGCCATCTCGTAAGATGATGCCAAGGATATCCGGGACATGGTCATTAACCCCCCAAAGGCTGTAAAGTAAACAAGACTGTTTAAACGAGCTGATCAAATTATTCAACTACCCACTTTAACGGTGGAGATTTGATGCTCGATCAAGCGGTATGCTATATACCGTAACCCAAGCCCGTATAGGGAAAATAAGTTAAAAGTATTTACCTGAGTAAGTATTAATCACAATAAGCAAAATGCACGTAGCTTTTACTGGTCCTCCTAATCTGGAACGAAGGTTTATAATAACCTATTAGAATTCTAACGGGCCTTTTATTAAGCTTAAGCTTAGACCGGCTAGTTTCAAGATACGGTTCGTACGCACGATTAAGCGAAGACCGGATAGAATGTGATTCAGACCCGACAAGTTTGAAGACTTGTTTAATATGGGTTTATTATTCACATTCTGGATTTTGAGATAAAACCGATAAGGTTTGACCCGTTTCGGCTAATTTATGTAAACTTGTTACATAAACCGAACCGAACGCGAAATAAGCGTAACGGGTATCCGTAAGAGCCATATACAGGTTTCCTAAGTTAATATGCTTCAAATATGTTGTGACATCAGTAAGATGTCTTTCATTATGCCCGAAACGTGTAAAACTCATTTTATGGCCCGTTAGGGCAAAACCGACAATTACCGGATTAAGCCTACGACTACTAGTTATGCTCAGCCTAAAATTAATTAAAAATCTTTAAAAATCCCAAAATAATATATTACATCAATGGGTAAAAGATTTGATATCAAAAGTAGGCTTAACTAGGCTATATGCTAATTATGCCGTTTAATTAACATAAAGCTTTAAATTTGCGATATTGAGCATAACTCTTAACCTATAAGTCAAACTGATGTCAAACTTTTGCATACAAGTTTATATATCAGTATTTAAGGTTTCTACACTTTTACATTTTCATAAATCACGTTTTAAGGTAATAAGGGCATAACGGTCAACGTATGAGCAATTAACGGAAACATGCATATTAATTGGATAACTAATGAACCAAGGTGTGCAATCACAGAGGGTTGTTCTAACAAGTAACCTAATCCAATTAAAGCTCTGAGGCATTTCTAAAACATGCCTAAACGGGTCAGAACTGAAAGTCAAAGTGAAAGTCAAACTATGTGACTTTCGGTTCCGAACCGGGTCTAAACAGGAAATTGTCGGGTTGAACATGTTTAGACATGTTCTTACACTTATTACTAAGTTATAACAATGATCAAACAGGTTGTATATGGTCTATAATGTTAATTATGCAAAAATGACATTTTAAGTTTCCTGTTGACTTTTTAAATATAGGTTTGACCCGACTTTTGACCTGGTTAGAGTGGTAGTCAGGGGGAACCCTTTTAAGGGTTTATTACCCACATAAATACCAATCTATAACTACTTTTAATTCGAGATATGACTGAGCCATTATTGACTAATCTCGAAGTCAAACCGTAATTACGACGGTTTGACTTTTAGCTAATTAACTAAGCTAAAACTAATTAAAGGAGGACTAGCAGACTTACAAGGGTCCAATGCACGAAGTATGATCACTTGAGGCTGCTTGATAGCTCCAGAAATGATCCAACAATGCAGGAGAAGGTGTGGGAATGTTTGTAACTAAAGAGGCTTTATATAGTGATCCAAGACTAAAAGCTTGACATCTTAGTCTAGCACCCATCCACAACTGATTAACACTTGTCCTAGTGCTTAGGGGGTGCCTAGGGGTCGTCCACATGTGAGAAAAACCGGCTAGAATGGTCACAATCGCGCATAACAGGCTGCAGCAAGTTTTCTGGTCGCTGGCACTTGCTTACGGACCGTAAAGGTCTGGCTTACGGTCCGTAAGCCTCTGGTCAGCCACAAAAATCGTTTGTTCTTTGGTGTTTTGAAAGGGCAACCCTATAATCCGACTTTGGGACATTATTTTACAGTTAAGGGGCCTCCCAATTGTGCCTTGAACAGTTCTAAACCCTACCATAAAGAATTGTTTCACTTGTATCCATTTTAAAGTGCCGAAAACAAAGGGTTACCGTGCTTTTTCTTCGTAGGAGTCCTATCATGCATTTCCAATTCATCATTGTCAACCCATTTCTGGATTTTAGACATAATAGATGTTTAATATATAAAAACTTGGGTCTTGGGATTTATAAATGAGGTGTTCAGAGGTATAAATTAACATGACGCCACTTTTCAATCCTGCCAATACATCTTTATTTAATCCGGATTTACAACGCGTTTTGTCTTTCATGACACGTGTCGTTTTATTATTGAACACGAAATTTTTGAGGTGTTACATCCTCACCCCCTTAAAATAAATCTCGACCCGAGATTTACTGAAACAAATGAGGGTATTTTTCTTTCATGGTGGATTCAACCTCCCACGTATACTCGGGACCTCTACGGGCATCCCATTTGACCTTCACAATAGGTATATGCTTTCTTCGAAGCTTCTTTACCTGTCGGTCCTCAATCGACACAGGTTTTTCAACAAATCTTAAGCTCTCATCTATATGCACATCTGTATGTGGTATGACCAGTGATTCATCAGCGAAACACTTTTTCAGATTGCAGATGTGGAACACATTGTGAATTCCACTGAGCTCTTCTGGTAAGTTTAACTTATAGGCAACTGGCCCGACACGTTCGATAACCTCGAAAGGTCCTATGTATCTCGGGCTTAGCTTGCCTTTCTTACCAAACCGCATCACTCCTTTCCAGGGTGACACTTTAAGTAGGACTTTGTCACCTACTTCGAAGTGAAAATCCTTACGCTTAGGATCAGCGTAACTTTTCTGCCTATCCCGGGCAGCTTTGAGACGGTCTCGAATCTGGACAATCTTGTCCGTTGTTTCGAACACGATCTCTGGTCCTGATAACTGGACATCTCCAACTTCCGCCCAACATATAGGCGATCTACACTTTCTACCGTATAATGCCTCAAAAGGCGCAGCCTTAATGCTGGTATGGTAGCTATTGTTGTAGGAGAATTCGATTAATGGTAGGTTCTTATCCCAGCTACCACCCAAATCGATCGCACATGCACGTAGCATGTCTTCCAATGTTTGAATAGTACGCTAACTCTGACCGTCAGTCTGAGGATGGTAAGCCGTACTAAAATTCAAACGTGTGCCCAAAGATTGTTGGAAACTCTTCCAGAAATGTGACGTGTACCTAGTATCTCTATCAGAGATAATAGCCACAGGTATGCCATGTAAGGCTACAATCTTATCAACGTATAACTGGGCTAACATGTCGGAGCTATAAGTCTCCTTGATGGGTAAGAAATGAGCTGACTTAGTCAGTCTGTCAACTATAACCCATATCGTATCATTGCCTTTCCTTGTCTTTGGCAACTTGGTGATGAAATCCATCGTCACCATTTCCCACTTCCACGTAGGAAGTTCAGGCTGTTGTAGCAAACCTGACGGTTTCTGATGCTCGGCTTTGACTTGCGCACATGTCAAGCATTTTGCTACATGGGCGGCTACAGACTTTTTCAAGCCTATCCACCAATAATTTGCCTTTAAATCCTGGTACATCATATCAGCTCCAGGATGAACGGAGTATTTGGAACTATGGGCTTCCTGGAGGATAACATCTCGAAGACCTCCATAAATTGGAACCCATATTCATCCATTTAATCGTAAAATTCCGTCCTTGCTAAGAGTTAACTGCTCCTCAGTTACTCCTAACTTTTCATTAGGATAGTTAGCTTCCAACACAGCTTCTTTCTGTGCAGCTAACAACCTTTCAATCAAATTATTCTTTATCTCCATACGCTTGGCGTTAATTCGGATGGGCTTAACCCTTTCCTTCCGACTCAAGGCATCAGCGACTACATTCGCCTTGCCGGGATGGTATTTGATTTCACAATCATATTCATTTAAAGTTTCCATCCAACGGCGTTGCCTCATGTTTAATTCCTTCTGATTAAACAGATGTTGGAGGCTCTTGTGATCAGAATAAATCACACATTTGACACCATAAAGATAGTGCCTCCAAAGCTTTAGTGCGAATACGACGGCACCCAGCTCCAAGTCATGGGTGGTGTAATTCTTTTCATGCACTTTCAATTGTCTTGAAGCGTAGGCAATAACCTTGCCTTTCTGCATAAGCACACACCCCATGCCAGTGTGCGAAGCATCACAATAAACCACAAAGTCTTCAATTCCCTCTGGCAATGTCAGTACTGGGGCGTTGCTCAACTTTTGCTTCAGAATATCAAAGGATTCTTGCTGCTTAGTGCCCCAAACTTAACCTTCTTCTTAGTTAAGGAGGTTAGGGGTGCAGCAATCCTTGAAAAATTTTCAATGAAACGCCTGTAATATCCTGCCAATCCCAGGAAGCTACGAATCTTTGTAGGCGTCTTCGGCTCTTGCCAGTTCATTACGGCTTCAACCTTAGCGGGATCCACCTGGATACCACGCTCACTAACCACGTGTCCAAGGAATTGGACTTCTCGAAGCCAAAATTCACACTTGGCGAACTTGGCATAGAGTTTCTCCTGATGCAGGAGCTTGAGAATACAACGAAGGTGTTTCTCATGGTCAGCCTTATTCTTCGAATAGATAAGAATGTCGTCGATGAAAACGATGACGAATTTATCCAAGTAAGGTTTGCAGACGCGATTCATGAGATCCATGAACGCGGCTGGTGCATTAGTCAGCCCAAAAGGCATCACTAGGAACTCGTAGTGACCGTAACGAGTCCTAAATGCAGTCTTGTGAACGTCTTCATCTTTAACCTTCAACTGATGGTAGCCTGACCTTAAATCGATCTTCGAGAAGTAGCTTGCCCCTTGAAGCTGATGGAACAAATCGTCGATCCTGGGCAAAGGGTACCTATTCTTAATCGTGACTTTATTAAGCTCGCGATAGTCGATGCACAGGCGCATCGACCCATCCTTCTTCTTGACAAACAAGATTGGCGCTCCCCAAGGGGATGAACTTGGTCTAATGAAACCTTTAGCTAGCAATTCATCTAGCTGTGTCCTCAACTCCTTCATTTCTGTGGGTGCCAATCTGTATGGAGCTCTAGCAACAGGTGCTGCTCCGGGGATGATATCGATCCTGAATTCCACTTGTCTATCCGGTGGTAAACCAGGTAGATCTTCAGGAAACACTTCTGGGTATTCAGAAATGACAGGGATGTCTTCTATCTTCGGTTTAGGATCATCAATGATAACTTGCGCCATGTAGATGACACATCCCTTCTTCAAACACTTAGAAGCCTTGAGCATAGTTACCTGCTCAGGCAGCCTATACTGGGTATCTCCCCGAATGGTAAGTGATTCACCAGACGGAGTCTTTATTACCACCTGTTTCTGCTTACAGACAATTTGGGCCTGGTTATGAGATAACCAGTCCATACCCAGAACTATGTCAAAACCGGCCAACTTAAAGGGAAGTAGAGACAGAGGAAAAGAATGGTTCTTAATGGATATAACACATCCATCTAACACAGTAGAGACGGTTTCTATGGTACCGTCTGCTAACTCTACCTCATAGTTTACGCATAAGGTTTTGATGGGTAAATTCAACAATTTACAAAACTTATGATCTACGAAAGACTTATCTGCGCCTGAATCAAAAAGTACTCTTGCAAAGACATCATTTACAAGGAAAGTACCTGTTATGACATTATCGTCTTGCACAGCCTCTTTCGCGTCCATTCTGAAGACTCTGGCATTAGTCTTCTTAGCCTCCTCAGGCTTCTTGTTGTATTTTGGGCAGTTGGTCTTGATGTGCCCCTTTTCATTGCAACGGTAGCACGTTGCGTCTTTTATCTTCTTGCAATCCAGGGTTTTGTGATCCGTGGACTTGCAAATGCCACAAGCAAAGGATTTTGACTGAGTCTGAGAGTTAGACTCCAGTCTGCACTTTCCATAGTGCTGTTTCTTGCGAATTTTACACTTGGGCTTCTCACTAGAATTTTGCCCATCCTTCCTCGACTCCGACCCTTTCTTGTTATCACCGTTCCCACGGTGTTTCTTGTTTGATCGTCTTGAACCATCATCTTCACGCTTCCTCTTCTCAGCCTCCTTATTCCTCAGTGATCTCTGCCTAACCGCATCCAAAGTGAGGGATAAGGAAATGTCAGCTACTGATCTGAAGGTAGCTGGCCGAGAAGCTTTTACACTTGCCTTGATCTTGGGGGCTAAACCTCTGATAAAACGAGCGATTCTTTTTGGCTCCGGGGTTACCAGATAAGGTACCAACCGGGACAGCGTATTGAAGCTTGTCAGATAAGCTTGGCAGTCGAGGTTCGTCATCACCAACGATAGAAAATCAGATTCTATCTTTTCCACCTCATGTTGAGGGCAGAAATTTTCCTTGATCAGGGCGATAAATTGATCCCATGACATATTGTACAATGGGATTTTCCCGGTGGCTTGAACTAAAGATCTCCACCATGCTAATGCTTCGCCCTTAAAGGACTGTGACACAAACTTAACCACATCCTTTTCAGCGCACCCGCTGATATCTACCACCGTCTCCATCTCGTCAAGCCATGTCATACAATCGACGGCTCCTTTCTCCCCATTAAAATCCCAGGGCTTGCAAGACACGAAGTACTTATAGGAGCAACCCTTGTTACGGGGCTCTTGATGCAGTACTATCTGCTGAGATGGGACACTTTGATGGTTGGTGGACCGACGGTCATCGCCATCTTTCTTGGGTCCATTCTTTTTGGGAGGAGGCTTGCTATGAGCCTCAGAATGTGTCTTGGGCTTTGAATGCGGTGTAGATTGGGTCCTACTCCGAGTACCACTATAATCATCATACTGCCGCTCAAGAGCCTGTGTAAAAGCGCCGTCTATGATCGTTTTTAATTCAGCACCAGTTAACGTAATCTGTGCGTTCTCATTTTGCTCCACTGGATGGCTATTTATTTCATTTGAGTCAGCCATTTGAATTGAACTGTTGCAGAAAACAAGGACAATATTTTATTTGGGAGTTTATTATGGAATTACCCCTTAGGGTAATTCGTTAACCATGGTAAACAGAGACCATATTTGGTTAACTTATTAATCGTATTGATTTAGGATTTCAATTAAAATTTATCCTAATTATAAACAATAACAATATATATTAGCACATAAGGCTTAGTCACATGGACAATTTAAATTATAAGCTATGATTTCAGAGATTCAAGACTTTTATGGTTTGAACCTAGTTCATTACCCTTATCAGACAGGGAGTCATAGCTACCACTGTCTTTTGGCTCATATGGAAGTGAGCAGGGCCCGTAGGCATCATATTACCACGTATGGTAAAATATGATCATCTTAATTGATGATCTTAACCCATGATTCAGAGATCATATAATTGGGTTTGGAATCTTCTAAAGAATCCTTGTATAATAAGAATGACATGTGATTTGTAACGAATCACTTCTACCAGGAGTGTTAAGATGTTAACATGGATTTGAGTCTTTTAAACAGTTCTTACCATCTTGGCCCGGTCTTACATTTGACACGAGGCTAGGTTTCACACTCTAAGACTCTTAATTAAATAATTACATAGGCAGATTAATTTAAAAGGAATGATTTTAATTTAGTTATTTCATTTATAAATTATTTATGCGCAAAATGGCAAACATGAAATTTATAAAACAAACATTCCATTGATTTATTTAAAATATTATACACTGCCCTAAACGGGTCTTTTCAAATAACAAACTTACCCTCGCAGGGGTCAAACAAGTACTTGCCCACGCAGGGGCTTAATAACGCACATGCCCACGTAGGGGCTTAATAACATAATTGTCCACGCAGGGACTTACACAAACAATATACCCTCGCAGGGGTTTATGGAAAGATAGGCCCTCGCAGGGGCTCAAAGCAAATATACCAACACACATACCCACGTAGGGGCTTAACAACCAAATACACCCACGCAGGGGCTTTTACAGAAAATGGAAGGGTTCAATGATCCTTCTTGTTCTTCCCTTTGATCAATCCTACTAATCCTTGGAAGAAAGTCTGTCTCTCCCTACGGTCCCTGTGCACTTCCCGTTCCACCTGATCCAGCCTCTGAAGGAATTCCTCATGCTCAGGTGGGGAGAACCTAGGCGGCTGCGATTGAGTCCGTATGATAGGCCTAGGTGGTATCTGGTACCCTTGTGTTGGGTACCCAACTCCCCATGGAGCTCCGTATGGTCCTTCTGGGTGCAGGGCATTGTAGTTAGCTGCCACCAAGTAGGGGTCGGCCTCTGCATACCCGTAGTGTTTGAGGGCTGGCGGCTCGAACGGGTTATAAGCCATGGAACCTGTATAAGCTGGGATTGGGTTGTCAAAACCCATTGGCGGCGGCTGCGGCATCGCTGGTTGTGAAGGTCCACCCATTTGTGGGTCCTCCTGATGTGGCGGGTAGTGGCTGGCACTTGACTGACGTGGGGAGCTGAAATGAAAGTCTCCCGCACGTGATGACATACGTGCTCCTAACCTCCTACGCCTCGTTGGTGGCGGAGGCACCTGAATAACTGGTGGTGGTGAGGCGGTGGCGTAACTGCCACAAACCGGTGATCCTCAGAGGAATCTTGATGATGCTGCTGCTGCTGTGGCTGCTGCTGCTGAGACTGCTGCTGCTCATGAGACGACGAGTGGTGAGAAGGTGTATAGTACCACTCGTACTGATTAAACAGGGCTTGGAAACTGTCTGGACCACCATAGGGTGATCCGTGAAAAGACGATCCGTCGGAGATCTCGATCGGATGGTTCGGGGTACCACTTGCCGGCATGACGGGGTCCGTATCCTCGTCCATGTCATCCGCATTATCACCGGAGAAGTGATCGTCTGGCCCCAGTGGGTTAAAACCCACGAGTTCTTGTAAGTAATTGGCCGGATTAAATTGGCCTCGAAAGATGGGTGTGGGGTCACCATACGAATGATGAGACAGCGATCGCTGAAGTGGTATGTAGGACGGTTGAGGGTTATTGGGTTCATAAGGGTTAAGAACAAGAGGTGTTGAACTATGCGAAACCGACCGTCTGGCTGGCTCGAACAGGTTTCTCCGGTTCTCCCGAGGGTCGTCACTCTCGATGGTGGATGGAGCTCGCCGTTGCGAAGGTCCAGCTTCATGGTCGTTGGGGGCGGTGACTGGCCCCTTGCCTCGTCCTCGTCTCCTAAAGAATCTTGGAGGCATTTTGATATTCCTGTCAATAAAGTATAAGATAACAATAACAAATATAAAATTTTAAAGGTCAAAACAAAAACCGAATAAGGTGGAATTTGTCCTATGTTATATGTCTAGACTCGAAGGTTTAGAATGTGCATTTGTGTAACTGAGATTAAACACAAAAGGCTAGTGTTTAATTCACTCAGTGTTGGCTCTGATACCAACCTGTCACACCCCGATTTCCACGTGTCACCGGTGGGCCCGGTGGGGGAGTATCGTGACGTGGTTGGCAACGTAATAGTCAAACAACACAATATTATTATGCACAGCGGAAGCAAATTTAAAATATGATACAACCGAATTTAATATTGTTTATCAATGTAACAATATCCGGAAGTTTATCCACAGTAGGATCGAAACAAAGTAGTATTAATGGTTCAACAGACTTCAGACATCCTAAGCTTGTGAAACTTTTATTGATGCTAAAGAGACAATCCAGCCGATTTCGTTTAGTACCTGCATTCAGTCTTTTTGGAAAAATACGTCAGTTTACACTGGTAAATACAATCAACTGACTCATTTTGGAAAATGATTGAAAATTGGTTTGGATGCACGTGGCATAAACATTTTGTTTAACTTGGGAGAATTATTTAATATTATAATCTTGTGAACGAATTACATGTTACTTATGCGTTCAGTAGCCCGGATATTGTCCAGGTTAAAGATCAATAGACACACCACATAATTGAGTTATACACCGACAGGTGTATGCCTACACCCCATGCTCAGGTCGTGGCCATCTCGTAAGATGATGCCAAGGATATCCGGGACATGGTCATTAACCCCCCAAAGGCTGTAAAGTAAACAAGACTGTTTAAACGAGCCGATCAAATTATTCAACTACCCACTTTAACGGTGGAGATTTGATGCCCGATCAAGCGGTATGCTATATACCGTAACCCAAGCCCGTATAGGGAAAATAAGTTAAAAGTATTTACCTGAGTAAGTATTAATCACAATAATCAAAATGCACGTAGCTTTTACTGGTCCTCCTAATCTGGAACGAAGGTTTATAATAACCTATTAGAATTCTAACGGGCCTTTTATTAAGCTTAAGCTTAGACCGGCTAGTTTCAAGATACGGTTCGTACGCACGATTAAGCGAAGACCGGATAGAATGTGATTCAGACCCGACAAGTTTGAAGACTTGTTTAATATGGGTTTATTATTCACATTCTGGATTTTGAGATAAAACCGATAAGGTTTGACCCGTTTCGGCTAATTTATGTAAACTTGTTACATAAACCGAACCGAACGCGAAATAAGCGTAACGGGTATCCGTAAGAGCCATATACAGGTTTCCTAAGTTAATATGCTTCAAATATGTTGTGACATCAGTAAGATGTCTTTCATTATGCCCGAAACGTGTTTAAACACAAACTAGGCCCCGTAGGGGTAGTTTGGTCATTTTAAAGGTTGTAAAAGAGTTTAGATGTTTAACTGAGTTACAGGTCTGATGTAAACAGAAAACATACTCCATTTACCAAGTTATATCAGTAGGTTAAAGCATATATGTGAAATTTATCATTTTTAACCAAACTATGCCCCGTAGGGGTATTTTGGTAATTTCACATAAGCCGAAAAGCTCAAAACCGGAGTCTGAGTTAATCAACCTTTGCTTACTGTTAAAATATTCTAATTTGCCTAAAATATCAGTAGGTATCAACCCGGTTATGTTCAATACGATTTTAAAACATACTATGCGTTTAAAACGCTAATTAAGGCGATTAAAGGCCATTTCCGGGTTCGATACTTAAATCTGATATTTTTATATTTCCAAAAGGCTTAAAATAATTTATTTATCATATGTGATCAGTAGCAAAAAGTTTGGAGTCGTTTAGATATGTAAAACTCATTTTATGGCCCGTAAGGGCAAAACCGACAATTACCGGATTAAGCCTACGACTACTAGTTATGCTCAGCCTAAAATTAATTAAAAATATTTAAAATCCCAAAATAATATATTACATCAGTGGGTAAAAGATTTGATATCAAAAGTAGGCTTAACTAGGCTATATGCTAATTATGCCGTTTAATAATATAAAGCTTTAAATTTGCGATATTGAGCATAACTCTTAACCTATAAGTCAAACTGATGTCAAACTTTTCATACAAGTTTATATATCAATATTTAAGGTTTCTACACTTTTACATTTTCATAAATCACGTTTTAAGGTAATAAGGGCATAACGGTCAACGTATGAGCAATTAACGGAAACATGCATATTAATTGGATAACTAATGAACCAAGGTGTGCAATCACAGAGGGTTGTTCTAACAAGTAACCTAATCCAATTAAAGCTCTGAGGCATTTCTAAAACATGCCTAAACGGGTCAGAACTGAAAGTCAAAGTGAAAGTCAAACTATGTGACTTTCGGTTCCGAACCGGGTCTAAACAGGAAATTGTCGGGTTGAACATGTTTAGACATGTTCTTACACTTATTACTAAGTTATAACAATGATCAAATAGGTTGTATATGGTCTATAATGTTAATTATGCAAAAATGACATTTTAAGTTTCCTGTTGACTTTTTAAATATAGGTTTGACCCGACTTTTGACCTGGTTAGAGTGGTAGTCAGGGGGAACCCTTTTAAGGGTTTATTACCCACATAAATACCAATCTATAACTACTTTTAATTCGAGATATGACTGAGCCATTATTGACTAATCTCGAAGTCAAACCGTAATTACGACGGTTTGACTTTTAGCTAATTAACTAAGCTAAAACTAATTAAAGGAGGACTAGCAGACTTACAAGGGTCCAATGCACGAAGTATGATCACTTGAGGCTGCTTGATAGCTCCAGAAATGATCCAACAATGCAGGAGAAGGTGTGGGAATGTTTGTAACTAAAGAGGCTTTATATAGTGATCCAAGACTAAAAGCTTGACATCTTAGTCTAGCACCCATCCACAACTGATTAACACTTGTCCTAGTGCTTAGGGGGTGCCTAGGGGTCGTCCACATGTGAGAAAAACCGGCTAGAATGGTCACAATCGCGCATAACAGGCTGCAGCAAGTTTTCTGGTCGCTGGCACTTGCTTACGGACCGTAAAGGTCTGGCTTACGGTCCGTAAGCCTCTGGTCAGCCACAAAAATCGTTTGTTCTTTGGTGTTTTGAAAGGGCAACCCTATAATCCGACTTTGGGACATTATTTTACAGTTAAGGGGCCTCCCAATTGTGCCTTGAACAGTTCTAAACCCTACCATAAAGAATTGTTTCACTTGTATCCATTTTAAAGTGCCGAAAACAAAGGGTTACCGTGCTTTTTCTTCGTAGGAGTCCTATCATGCATTTCCAATTCATCATTGTCAACCCATTTCTGGATTTTAGACATAATAGATGTTTAATATATAAAAACTTGGGTCTTGGGATTTATAAATGAGGTGTTCAGAGGTATAAATTAACATGACGCCACTTTTCAATCCTGCCAATACATCTTTATTTAATCCGGATTTACAACGCGTTTTGTCTTTCATGACACGTGTCGTTTTATTATTGAACACGAAATTTTTGAGGTGTTACATATATTATAAGATCTACCATTATAATAAAATGGCAAAATCTAAAAAGGACAAGACCTAGCCATACGTCACATTAAGACAAGGCCAAGATGGTAGTTCCACAATTAGATTCAGATCCTTGTTAACAGTTCAATTTAGAAATTGTTCTGCGTTAATTATTAAAAAGAATCTAAAGGGTAAAACCTAGCTTAAATGTCACTGCAGACAAGGCCAAGATGGTAGAACCTATTCAAGAGATTCAAATCCTTATTAAACATTTGAAAGCATATTAACATGCTAGACAAAGTGTGATACGATAAAATCACATAAGTCATTTTTTTTAATTGGGTTATTCTAAAATCCCTTATTTATATAATTAACGTCCTCTGGACTAAAGACAGTGGTAGCCTACAACTCCCTGTCAAGAAAAGGTAATGAACTTTGATTCAAACCTTAATGCCTCGATTCAGTAAAATCAAGGCTTATAAATTAAACTTGTCTATGTGACTAAGCCTTTTGTGCTATTATTAACTTATGATTTAGGATTATGATAAAGATCCTGAACAATTATATATTTAACAAATTAACTAAAATGTGTATTAAAAACATGGTTAATAAATCGTTTAAAATGATAAAACTGTATGAGCTTCCGTATAAACCTTGTCCTTGTTTGATTTTATGTAGCAATTAAAGCTACATGGCTAGGTCAAAGGAAGAAAACAGTCACCCTCTGGAAAACCGCGATGATGATAGGATTAATATAACCAGAGGAGAGCTTCGTACACTGATTGATTCAGCTGTATCCAAAGTTGTAGAAGAGCAATTTAGGGAGTATAGTGAAACACATAGTAAAGCCTCATCTGTACCCCACTCTAAGTCTGACCCTAAGACTCATTCGGAGGCTCACAGCAAGCCACCGCCCTCTAAGAAGGACGAGCCAAAGAAAGATGATGATCGACGCTCTTCAAATCATCAAAGTGATCCATCTCAAAGGGTCGTTCTGAATCAAGGACCCCGTGAAAACGGTTACTCCTACAAATACTTTGTTTCCTGCAAACCCCGTGATTTCACTGGGGAGAAGGGAGCAATAGATTGTATGACCTGGTTGGATGAAATGGACACAGTGGTGGACATCAGCGGTTGTGCTGAAAGGGATGTAGTAAAGTATGTATCGCAATCGTTCAAAGGAGAGGCACTAGCATGGTGGAAGTCTCTCATTCAAGCTGCTGGGAAGATCCCACTCTACAACATGTCATGGGAACAGTTTGTTACTCTTATCAGGGAGAACTATTGCCCCCAACACGAGGTCGAAAGAATTGAATCAGATTTCTTATCATTGGTGATGACAAACTTACCTCACCAGTTTTAATACCTTGTCTAGACTGGTTCCTTACCTTGTAACACCAGAACCCAAGCGAATTGCTCGCTTCATTGGGGGTTTAGCCCCAGAGATCAAAGCCAGTGTTAAGGCTTCAAGACCTGCCACTTTTAGGTCAGCAGCTGACCTATCTTTGTCCCTCACTTTAGATGCGGTCAGGCTAAGGTCGCTAAAGAAATCTGAAGAAAGTAAGAGGAAGCGTGAGGATGATAACTCATGAGGGTCAGAGAAGAAGCACAAGGGAAACACTGATTCTAAGAAGTTCGGGTCTGGAAAGAATAGTCAGCGAACAGAGGAAAAGCCAAGGTGCACGAATTTCCAAAAACGCCACTTTGGAAAGTGCAGACTTGAGTCCAATTCTAAGTCTGGATCACCTGCATGTGGGTTATGCAAGTCTAAGGAGCACAAGACTGTTGATTGTAGGAAGATTAAAGATGCCACATGCTATAACTGTAATGAGAAGGGGCACATTAAAACCAACTGCCCTAAATATGCCAAGAAGCCTGAAGAGGTCAAGAAGACCAATGCAAGGGTCTTCAGGTTGGACGCAAAGGAAGCCGTCCAGGATGACAACGTGATTACAGGTACCTTCCTCATAAATGATATTTATGCAAGAGTACTTTTTGATTCAGGCGCTGATAAGTCGTTCGTAGATAATAAGTTTTGTGAATTGCTGAATTTACCTGTCAAAACCTTAAGTGTGAATTATGAGGTGGAGTTAGCAGATGGCACCATAGAAACCGTCTCAACTGTGTTAGATGGATGTGTTATATCCATTAAGAACCACTCTTTTCCTTTGTCCCTACTTCCCTTTAAGTTAGTTGGTTTTGACATAGTTTTGGGTATGGACTGGTTATCTCATAACCAGGCCCAAATTGTCTGTAACAAGAAGCAAGTGGTAATTAAGACTCCGTCTGGTGAATCACTTACCATTCGGGGAGATACCCAGTATGGACTGCCTGAGCAAGTGACTATGCTCAAGGCCTCTAAGTGTTTAAAGAAAGGATGTGTCATCTACATGGCACAAGTGACTATCGATGAGCTGAAACCTAAGATAGAAGATATTCCTGTCATTTCTGAATACCCCGGAGTTTTTCCTGAAGAACTACCTAGTTTACCACCAGATAGGCAAGTGGAATTCAGAATCGACATCATCCCTGGAGCCGCACCTGTTGCTAGAGCGCCTTATAGGTTGGCACCAACAGAAATGAAGGAATTGAGGACGCAACTAGATGAATTGCTAGCTAGAGGTTTCATTAAACCTATTTCATCTCCTTGGGGAGCGCCAGTTTTATTTGTCAAGAAGAAGGTTGGATCGATGCGTCTGTGCATCGATTACCGAGAGCTTAATAAGGTCACTATCAAGAATAGGTACCCATTGCCCAGAATTGACGATCTGTTCGATTAGCTTCAAGGGGCGAGTTACTTCTCCAAGATCGATCTGAGGTCAGGCTATCATCAACTGAAGGTTAGAGATGAAGACGTACACAAGACTGCATTCAGGACTCGTTATGGTCATTACGAGTTCCTAGTGATGCCTTTTGGGCTCACCAATGCACCTGCCTCATTCATGGATCTTATGAATCGCGTCTGCAACCCCTACTTGGACAAATTTGTCATCGTCTTCATTGACGACATCCTCATCTACTCGAAGAACCAAGCTGATCATGAGAAGCACCTTCGATGCATTCTTTCACTACTTCAGCAGGAGAAGCTTTATGCCAAATTCTCGAAGTGTGAATTCTGGCTTCGAGAAGTCCAATTCCTTGGACATATGGTTATTGAGCGTGGTATCCAAGTGGATCCCGCTAAGGTTGAAGCTGTTATGAACTGGCAAGAGCCAAAGACGCCTACAGATATTCGTAGCTTCCTGGGATTGGCAGGATATTATAGACGTTTCATTGAAAAATTTTCGAGGATTGCTGCACCCCTAACTTCCTTGACTAGGAAGAAAGTAAAGTTCAGCTGGGGACCCAAACAGCAAGAATCCTTCGATATCCTGAAGCAAAAGTTGAGCAACGCTCCTGTACTGACATTGCCTGAAGGTACCGAAGAATTCGTAGTTTACTGCGATGCATCACACACTGGCATGGGGTGTGTGCTTATGCAGAAAGGCAAGGTTATTGCCTATGCTTCAAGACAGTTAAAGGTGCACGAAAAGAATTACACCACTCATGACTTGGAGTTGGGTGCCGTTGTATTTGCACTAAAGCTATGGAGGCACTATTTATATGGTATCAAATGTGTGATCTATTCTGATCACAAGAGCCTCCAGCACCTGTTTAATCAGAAGGATTTAAACATGAGGCAACGCCGTTGGATGGAGACTCTAAATGATTATGATTGTGAAATCAGATACCATCCCGGTAAGGCGAATGTAGTCGCTGATGCCTTGAGTCGAAAGGAAAGGGTGAAACCCATCCGAATCAATGCCAAGAGCATTGAGATAAAGAACAGTTTGACTGAAAGGTTGTTAGCTGCACAGAGGGAAGCTGTCTTGGAAGCTAACTATCCTAACGAGAAGCTAGGGGTAACTGAGGAGCAGTTATCTCTTGGCAAGGACGGGATTCTGAGATTAAATGGACGAATATGGGTTCCAATCTATGGAGGACTTCGAGTTGTTATCCTCCAGGAAGCCCATAGTTCTAAATATTCCGTTCATCCTGGAGCTGATAAGATGTACCAGGATCTAAGGGCAAACTATTGGTGGATAGGCTTAAAGAAGTATGTAGCTACCTATGTAGCTAAATGCTTGACGTGTGCACAAGTAAAAGTAGAACATCAAAAACCGTCAGGTTTGCTACAACAGCCTGAACTTCCTACTTGGAAGTGGGAAATGGTAACTATGGATTTTATCACCAAGTTACCTAAGACAAGAAAGGGAAATGATACGATATGGGTTATAGTTGATAGACTAACTAAGTCAGCACATTTCTTACCCATCAAGGAGACTTATAGCTCCGACATGTTAGCCCAGTTATACGTGGATAAGATTGTAGCTTTACATGGCATACCTGTGTCTATTATCTCTGACAGAGATACTAGATACACGTCACATTTTTGGAAAAGTTTCCAGCAATCTTTGGGCACGCGTTTGAATTTTAGTACGGCTTACCATCCTCAGACGGACGGACGGACGGACAGAGTGAGCGTACTATTCAAACTTTGGAAGACATGCTTCGAGCATGCGTGATTGATTTAGGTGGTAGTTGGGATAACCACCTGCCGTTAATCGAATTTTCCTACAATAATAGCTACCATACCAGCATTAAAGTTGCGCCTTTCGAGGCCTTATACGGTAGAAAGTGTAGAACGCCCGTTTGTTGGGCGGAAGTTGGAGATGTCCAATTATCAGGACCAGAGATAGTCTTTGAAACGACGGACAAGATTGTCCAGATACGTGACCGTCTCAAAGCTTCCCGTGATAGGCAGAAGAGTTACGCAGATCCAAAGCGTAAATCTTTTCACTTCGAAGTAGGTGACAAAATGTTGCTTAAAGTATCACCCTGGAAGGGAGTGATGCGATTTGGTAAGAAAGGCAAGCTAAGCCCGAGATACATAGGACCTTTCGAGGTCATCGAACGTGTCGGGTCAGTTGCCTATAAGTTAAACTTACCTGAAGAGCTCAGTAGTATACACAATGTATTCCACATCTGCAATCTGAAGAAGTGTTTCGCTGATGAATCACTGGTCATACCACATACAGATGTGAATATAGATGAGAGCTTGAAATTTGTGGAAAAACCATTGTCGATTGAAGATCGACAGGTTAAGAAGCTTCGAAGGAAGCATGTACCTATTGTAAAGGTCAAATGGGATGCCCGTAGAGGTCCTGAGTATACGTGGGAGGTTGAGTCCACGATGAAAGAAAAGTACCCTTATCTATTTCAGTAAATCTCGAGGTCGAGATTTCTTTTAAGGGGGTGAGGATGTAACACCTCGAAAATTCACGTCCTATAATGTGTTGACACGTGTCATATGTTTGAACGTGTGAAAGAATGTTATGAAAGGATTAAAGTTGACAATCATGGAAAGTATGTGAATATACGAGTTCTAAATGTTAAGAGTGAATAAATATATTGTACATTAACCCTACATGATGCTCATACCTTCAAACGAATAAATCATGGATCATACGAAACGAAATATGAAGGAAAGTGTGAGATTACAAACTACAGGGGTTAAATGTGTCAACATGTTTAATTTACACCTCTGAGTGACCTTTTGACAAACCCGAAGCTTTGTAACTATTAAGTATGCTCACTAGAATGCACGATATAAATTTCATAAAGTTTCGTTATCGTATGAGAAAGTTATGATCAAATTCGTATGCGAGGGGTTAAAGCGTCAACGATGAAAGTTATGACTTTTCGGGTAATAACAAAGTGATCAAGGACCAAATAAAGTGCGTATAAGTCCTAAAGCCCTTGTAGGTAAATATGGAGGGCTCAAAATGCAAGTAATAATGTTGGTTGACCTTTCGGAAGGGCCAAGAGACAAGTATGCAACAAATGGAAAATGTGAAACCTGATCAGAAGGCCCAAGCGGGCCGCGTAAGACCCAACAACATCTTACGCGGGCCGCGTTAATCACCCAGATACAGAAAGTTCAAACAACAGCCTGTATTCGCGCTTAACCGACCTTTAACAGATATTTTCACTTTGTGGGCGACCCCTAAGTGCCTCCTAGAACCTTAGGGACATCTGTTGATGATCCATGGCCCTTGATAGCACTTGTTGTCAATGATCTAAGAGCTTATGAGCACTATAAAAGCCCATGATGTTGCAACAAGTTCTTCACACCTTCCATCTGCACTTTGGAGCATCTCTGGAGCTAAATACTTCTCTCTAAGCTTCACAAATTGTGCATAGGACTTCAGTAAGTTTGCTTATCCTCTCTTAGTTAAGTTTTTGCTTAGTTTAAGCTTAAAAGTCAAACCGTCGTAATTAACGGTTGACTTAGCGATTAATCACTAATGGTCCAGTGATTAGTCGAATTGAAAGTAGTTATAAGTTGGTAATTATGTGGGTAATAAACCCTTAAAAGGGTTCCCCCTGATTCCCACTCTAACTAGGTCAAATGTCGGGTCAAACTTGTAAATAAAAAGTCAACAGAATGCTTAATTTCAAATTTATGCATAATTAACAATGTAGAACACATACAACCTGTTTTATCATTAATATAACTTGGTAATTAGTGTAAGAACATGTCTAAACATGTTCAACCCGACAATTTACTGTTTAGACCCGGTTCGGAACCGAAAGTCGCAAAGCTTTGACTTTTGCTTTGACTTCATTTCTGACCCGTTTAGGCATGTTTTAAAAATGCCTCAGAGCTTTAATTGGACTAGGTTACATGCTAGTATAACCCTCTGTGATTATACACCTTGGATCATTAGTTATCCAATTAATATGCATGATTCCGTTAATTGCTCATATGTTGACCATTATGCCCTTTTCACCTTAAAACGTGATTTTTGAAAATGTAAAAGAGTAGAAACTTTAATTACTGATATATAAACTTGCACCCAAAATTTGATATCAGTTTGAGGTGTAGATTGAGAGTTATGCTCATTAGCGCAATTAGGAAGCTTTATGTTAATTAAACGGCGTATTTAGCGTATAGCCTAGTTAAGTCTACTTTTTGATATCAAAATCTTTACCCACTGATGTAATATATTATTTTGGGATTTTTGAAGATTTTTAATTAATTTTAGGCTGAGCATAACTAATAGTCATAGGCTTAATCCGGTAATTGTCGGTTTTGCCCTTACGGGCTATAAAATGAGTTTTACATATCTAATCGACTCCAAACCTTTTTCTACTGATTAGATATGATAAATAAATTATTTTAAGCCTGCTGGAATAATAAAAATATCAGATTTCTATATAGAACCCGGAAACGGCTTCTAATCGCCTAATTAAGCGTTTTTAACGCATAGTATGTACTAGAACTATTTTAAACATACAAAGGTTGATACCTGCTGATATTTGAAGTAAATTATAATATTTTAACAGTAGGCAAAAGTTGTTTAACTCAGACTTCAGTTTTGAGCTTTACGACTTATGTGAAATTACCAAAATGCCCCTACGGTGCATAGTTTGGTTATAATTGATAAATTTCACATGTATACTTTACCCTACTGTTATAACTTATTAAAATGAGTATTATTGCTGATTACATCAGACCTGTAACTCAGATTAATACTTAAACTCTTTTACAACCTTATAAATGACCAAATTACCCCTACGGGGCATAGTTTGTGTTTAAATTCGTTTTGGGCATAATGGAAGGTATCCTACTGATATCACAACATATTTGAGGCATATTAACTTAGGGAACCTGGTTAGGACCCTTATGATTACCCGTTACGCCTCTTGCGCGTACGGTTCGGCTTATGTAACTAGTTTACATAAATTAACCGAAACGGGTCAAACCTTATCGGTTTTATCTCAAAATCCAGAATGTGTATGAAATACCCATATTAAGCAAGTCTTCAAACTTGTTGGGTCTAAATCACATTCTATTCGGTTTTCGCTTATCGTGCGTACGAACCGTATCTTTAAAACTAACCGGTCTAAGCCTAGGCTTAATTAAAGACCCGTTAGAAATCTAATAGGTTATTATAAACCTTCGTTCTAGATTAGGAGCCCAGTAAAAGTACTTGCATTTTCTGTATTTGATTGATACTTTGCTCAGGTAAATACTCTTAACTTATTTTCCCTATACGGGCTTAGGATACGGCACTATAAAAGTACCGCTTGGTCGGGTGTATGTAGTCATTTAAATCGGATTTTGATTGATGTATTTACATAACCTGTTTAATATGTATTATTTGGTGTATGGCCTTTGGGGGTTAAATGACCATGTCCCGGATATCCTTGGCATCATTCGAAGAAATGGCCATGACCTAAGCACGGGGTGTAGGTGTACACCTGACAGTTGCATTATGTAAAAACTGGTAATCCACTCGGAGGTATCATCCTTGTGGGCATTATACCGAAGCTGGTAATCCACTTAAAGGATGATAGCCTGTGGGCATTATACATGTGGCGTGTCAGTTAATCTGTCCTGATGGACGACAAATAAGTAAAACTGTATACAAGATTATCTATAAATAATTTTCCCAAGTTATAAAAGATATATTGTGCCGAAGTGCATTCAAACCAATTTACAAACTCTTTTCAAAATGAGTCAGTTGAGTTGTATTTACCAGTGTAAACTGACGTATTTTCCAAAAAGGCTAAGTGCAGGTACTAGACGAAATAGGCTGGCTACTCCAGGCATCATTACTCAAGTCTCGCAAGCTCTAGATGTCAAAGTCTGTTGAACAATAATTTCTATTTATTTTCGATCCGCCTGTGGATCCTTTACTTTCCGTTGTAATACTGGATATTACTTTATATTCAGATTGTAATATATTTATCTTTTGCTTCCGCTGTGCATTTATATATTGTGTGGTTTGACTATGATGATATCAACTACGTCACGATACTCCCCACCGGGCCCACCGGTCAAACGTGGAAATATCGGGGTATGACATGACCGTTGAAGACGCCTCTGAACAAATACTTGTACACTTTTTCTTTGTACCTGCAAAGAGGAAGGGGTCATCTGGTGGTTCATTTTTTCTGGCAAATAGAAACAAAGTGAGATAAAGAGAGAATGACTGAGAGATAGTGGACAGTGTTTTTGTGAGGAAAGAAATATTTGATCATTAGAAGTCGTAGCAGCTCATCCGTTGTTTTCCAATGGGTAAATTACATTTTCCATCCTTTATGTTTGTACCAGATTGAAATGGATACCCTTTAACTTTAATAATTACAGTCACAGTCCTTTATTTGGAAAACTCATTGCACCTTTCGTCCTTCGGTACTAACCCAGCTAAAATTATCAGTTAAGTGTGTTCATGTGCAAGGCACATGAGGGTATTTCGGTCATTTTACCCTATCATTTTATTTAAAAGTATATTAATATTTATAAATTAAAAAACAACTTAAAAAATAACAAAAATAAAAACACAATAAAAGTATAAAACCCTATCTATTGTTCTTCTTCACTAGCCACCACCACAAACCCATCACCAACAGCACCACCACCCACCACCACCCAATCAATGAATTTGTTAAGGTTTTGGTTTGAGGAATGTCGTGCTCCCACACAGTCCATTGCTTTTTCTTGCCAACTCAAAGCATTTTCTATGATCATGATGTTGCTGAGCAACTACTCCAATCTACTCGTGATTTCTCCTCGGGTAACAATTCCTGTTTCATCTTTGTTCAAACCCAAGCGGGGTGGAAACCGAGGTGAGATTATCCTCGTCTTTCCCCATAATCGATTGATCCGCTTGGTACTTTGAAATCGCAGCCGGCCCATTTCGATCAAACCGACACATATCTTGGTGGGGCAACACTAATTGATGTGCAGCCATACCGGTGTCCGATCGCCTTCTTGCGGTTCATGTTTGCATATATGAGCCAAATAAACACACTTTGTTCTTGAATATTCTTGTGGTTCATATTTGCAGATCTGAGCCAAATAAAGACACTTTGTTATTGAATATTAATTTAGTTCAGAGGATATGGTTTCAATCTTGGGTTTAAATGGCTATCCTTTTTTTTGCAATTTTGCCTCTGACTTTCTCAATTAGTTTAAATGGCTTTGGATTTTACCTTTCTCAATTGAGCCCTTGAAACGCCATGAACAATCAACATGCTATAGTCTGCTACGAAATGATTAGCCACATCCATTTGTGATGTGAGATCAGTGAATAACACCAAACCTAACATTTATAACCAACAAAACAAGCACAAAACAGAAAATCCTCATAACTACATGTCAAATAAGGAACAAAAAAAATCCTCATAACTACACGTCAAATAAGGAACAAAAAAATATCTGTTACAAATTCTTCTTCATTTGTTTATAGATCTATACTAGAACATGCTTGTGGAAAAATTAAAAATTCTAAAATGTATTTGGTAATGAATTTCTTAATTTTTCAAACTGATCTGAGTTAGTATGTGTATGTGTTACATCAACACCAACAAAATCAAAGCATACATGTCTATAAAATTAATTTAACCAAAATTCTCAAATTCGTACTTTTAAAAACAAGCAATGATTTTTAAAAGTGTAAAGAAAAATTATGAGGCAATTCATATTAGATAAAACTAAAATTCATAAAACTCTTACAATTACACGAAAAAAGAGAGGCCATCTTTAGGGTCAGGATGTGGATGAATGAGAGAAGAAAGGGTGCGGCGGTGATTAAGTGATTATAATGAAAATGGTATTGTGTTCGTTTAAATAGGAAGTGTGGGGTTACCCTAATGCGAATTTTACTATAACCACTCTAAGCATTTTAAGAGCTTTCAAAATGGAACCCAACTATTATAGAAAGTATCATTTTGATCTATCATAATGCAAATAAAGTTATTCTTTTGCTAGTAACTTAGAATTTTCGGCATTTAGGTATATTGTGAATTTCACTTTTCATCCTAAATATAAAGAACTAAAAAAGTTGATCATTTATGTTCATGTGTTGTGATAGTTTATATCTTTTTGTTTAACGACCCATAATTTTGCATGTAAAGTCTGGTCACGTGTCTTGAAAATTCATAAGGCAAATTGGATGTTTTTACCCTTTAATTGAAAAGAATAAATTGTGTTTCTAACGCATGTGGTTAGGTTACATTAACCATATCAACTCAAAAAGGAATTTTTTTGACAGTTCAAACCCCAATGCCATTTTCCTAACCTTTTTAGCCCCAAAAATTAACTCCATCACGTTATTCGTTAAGATCCAGTTGCATGTCCCTTACATGAGGGGCACTTTAGTCGAATATTGTTTTACATAAGAGGTAAATTAAAATATGAAGGATGTGTGGTGGTTATATAAAAGTGAAGAGGAGGTGAGATCGAACCTATGGGGAAAACTTAAGAGAAAAGACCTACACCCAACTCCACCACACTAAATATTGATAATAGTATCCACCCAATAAAATATAACATGATCAGATAGCACAAAAAAGAAAAAAAGTTATAGTAAAACACAGGTTGCCACAAAAAATAAACAACTAGTTAACATAACTATTTGAGCATAGTTGACATAATTATTATAAACATAAATTAACACAAAACTTAAGAAGTTACTATAACAAAAACTAAAATTAAATAGAAATATAACATACAAAAACATTTAAATGAATGCACACAAATGAACATAAACGAGCAAACATAAATGAACACATCATTGAATGTTCACGAACATAAACGAACGAATGCAACCTCCGTTCACGTTCGTTTGTTTAACTTGTCAAATGAAATTTTTTAGGTCCATATCACATGGATCAAATACGAGATTGATGACCAACTAAGGTGTCACACCCCGATATTTACAGCTCAGCCCGGTAGGCCCGGTGGAGAATATCGTGACGTAAGATTGGTATCGTCATAGTCAAACATACACAGGATAGCACAGTGAAAGTCTATGAAATATAAAATATTATTACAAACTCATTTGTCTGAAAATACCAAAGAAATAAATGCATACGAGCTTGTAATAATAATCCATAGGCGGATCATTAAATACAAAAGAAGTTTATCAGACTAATGGCTTATGTGAAAGAGTTGCAAATTCCCCGTCTAACAACCCTGAGCAGCTTCCAGCCTATTTACGTTTTTGCACCTGTCACTTAGTCTTTTGAAAATACGTCAGTTTTCACTGGTAAATACAATCAACCAACACATTTGAAAATATTTTCAAAAATTGATTTAGGTGCACAAAGCACGAAAAATCTTTTATACTTGGGACAAACTATATCTCATGTTATCAGTTTTACATAACTTGCTGTACATATGGGGCCCGGAAACTATGTCGGTTCATGATTAACCGACACACCACTTATCCCTTTTCGGGAAACCCATATTTAGGTCTCAAAATTTATATCTTATTCCCTTTTGGGGGAATAATAAACCATATCGCATCTGTCAGGTGTATGCCTACACCCTATGCTTAGGTCGTGGCCACTTACAATTAAATGAGTCAAGGATATCCAGGACACGGTCGCATTAACCCCCAATGTTTCAGTCAAGCAATACGAATTAAAACGGGTTATTTGAATTTCCCGACACGTTGGTCTTCAAATCCCAAACCCGACCATGCGGTAAATATTTTACCGTATCCCAAGCCCGTATAAGGGAAAATAGGTTAAGAGTATTTACCTGAGCTAGCTCTCATCTTAAATTGCAAGATTTATAATAACTCAGTTGTATTCAATTAAGTAAGCGTAGGTACAATTTACCGGAAGGCTCTAGTCTGGAATGATGGTATAAATAACCAATTAGAATGTTAACGGTCTTATTTAAGTCATAGACTTAGACCGGCTAGCTTAAAGTATTAAAAACGGTATGCTACGCTAGATTAAGCGATAACCGGAATAGAATGTAATTTAGACCCAACAAGTATGAAGACTTGTATAATATGAGTAAACTAAATATATTCTGGATTATGAAATTAAAATGATAAGGTTAAACCCGTTTCGGTAAACTTACGTAAACTAGTTACGTAAGTCTAACCGTACGGGTATAAGCGATAACAAGTAACCGGAGTCATGAACAAGTTTCATATGCCAATATACTTTAAACAAGTTATAATATCAGTAGGATATCAACTTGTATGCCCATTATGGTTTTAAAATCAAGAGTAAATTACAAGTTTTGTCCTTTATGTTTACATCAAATTTCAGGCGCTGTCCTTTTTGCCAAAATCTTGCAGGCGGTGTCCTTTACCTTTCAAAATCTTGCACGTTTTGTCCTTTAGACCAAACCTAGTTAGATTTTTTTGTTAAATCTGGTCATGTGCAAGACACATGAGGGTACTATTGTAATTTCACCTATTTAATTTAAAAAATAAAAAAATAAAAATGGCATATACAAACCCAGTACCTTTCTCTCTCCCTCAACACCCTTTCTCTTTCTAAATTCTCTGTCTCTCTCCTATGTTCTTACACCAAGAACAACAACTGAAAACTGAAGCTTAGTAGCAATTGACTAGTAACAATGGAAGACGATAATCCAACCAATCATCTTCACAACAACAACAATCACAACCAACCCAAAAATCAAAAAACAAAACACCCAATCTCAAACACTCTCACAAATCGCAAACACTATTTCCAACACATCAATTCTAGGGCTTGTTCTAATAGCCCACACATTTACATACGATCTCAGCAATTTCCCAGAATCTCTGCTTCTAGAAATCATTTCAAGATTACTCCTTATTTCAACTTACAGTAGCAAAAAAAGGCCCTTATTTCAACTTACAGTAGCAAAACAAAACAACCCTTATTTGATTGATACTTGCAGCAGACACCTTCGTCTTCCCCACAAATACTCTTTAACATTCCACCACTTCACTTCAATCAATGTCCACCATTTCCAACAACCAACCACCACCACCCCCTAACAAAAACCCTTCCACAAAACCCCCAAATTTCTCCCAAATCTCATCCAAAGTGTCACTAAAACCCACCACACCAAAATCCCCTCTACTTCACCAAGGCCATATAGAAAACATCCACTTAATCACAACACAACAGCCACCTCCACCACGTCAATCCACCCTTTACCTAAGCCACCACCATCGCCGCACCTTCACCACCGCACCTAACACCACCTCCACCACCGCACCTAACCCACCGCCGCACCTAACACCACCTCCACCACCGCACCTAACCCACCGCTGCACCTAACTCGTCGCCCCTAACTCACCACCGCCACACACCACCTTCAATCACCCACAAAAGCCACCTCCATCTGTTGTTAGAGAGAGAGGAGACAGAATGAGGGGTTTCAAATTAGAGAAGAAGAGAGAGAGTTTGTGTTTATAGAGTGTTTTATTTTTAAGTTTTGTACAAAATGGCCCTTTAATAAAAGTTCTTTACAAAATAACCCCTGTGAAGGTGAAATGACAAATATACCCTCATGTGCAAGGCACATGACCAGATTTAACAAAAAAAATTAACTGGGTTTGGCCTAAAGGACAAAACGTGCAAGATTTTGAAACGTAAAGGACACCACCTGCAAGATTTTGGCCTAAAGGACAGCGCCTGAAATTTGATGTAAACATAAAGGACAAAACTTGTAATTTACTCTAAAATCAAACTATGCCTCATAAGAGCGTTTTGGTCATTTTAAGATGTATAAAAGGAACTTGCGTATAATCTTATGTAACGACCATAGACATTCTATGAAAACACTTTATTTATGATATAATATCAGTAGGATATCAAACATATGTGTGTTTTATAGTTTAAGACCAAACTATGCTCTGTAGGGGCATTTTGGTATTTCACATATAGTTTTGAAGGCTAATTTGGGAATCTGAGTTTATAACATGTACCTACTGTAAAAAATTTAAATGAGTTATAAAATCAGTAGGTAACAAGTCTTGGTTGGTAATTATGGTTTAAAACTATAGTACTTACCAAAAAGGCGTTAAAGTCGTTAAATGACGATATTTGCGATCTTTTAGGAAAACTGATGTTATGATCAGGTTTATATGACCAATATATGTTAATTAATATAACATACCAGTAGTCAAAAGGTTTTGTATGAAAATTATGCTTTAAAACCATTTTAGGTGTTATTAGGGCATTATCGTCACTTACGAACATAATTCAAGAACTTGTGCTTAAACTCAGTTTATAATCTGATTTGACATCCCAAAATATCCTAATTATGATATTACATCAGTAGGTAATGAGTTTGGAATGAGAAATTATGCTTAAAACCGATCTATGCGCTTAAAGGGCGATTTCGGTCACTTTAAAGCACAATTTACGACATTATATGCAAACTCAGTTTATGATCAGATTTGTAGCATCAAAATATGTTAAACATGTTAACATATCAGTACCTAAATCATTTGTAAGCTTCTTGGGATCTAAAACCTTATTTTTGCTAAAAAGGGCATATCGGTCAAAGTATAGCATAATAACGGAAACTTGTAAAAAACTCAGATTACTATTAAGATCGTGTAATATAACCTTATAGGGTTATACTATATCATATTACAATCATAACGGAACCCAAAATCAGTAGCATACTAGTTCTAATTCGGTTCATAATCAAAAGTCAATGCAGAAGTCAAACTTCGCGACTTTCGGTTGCGAACCTACCCTAAAACTGGAATTGACGAGCCGAACATGTTTACACACATTCTAATAATTATTACTAAGTTGTTTAAAATATAAAACATATTTTAGAACACTTCTAAACTCATGTCGCAATTATTTCAAAAACTGGCCCGTTGACTTTTTAAAACAATAATATGATGACTCGTCAATTGACCAAGCAAACGGGATTCTTAGGAGGTGCCCTTTTGAGGGATTAACACCTACCTAATTACGATCACGTAACCATGTTCGTTGCGAACAATGGCTTGACCATTTAAGGTCTAACTGAAAGTCAAAGCGTTTATCGTAAACGCTTGACTTTTCGGCTTTAAAAGCCTAATAAATGAACTAGTCACGAAAGGAACACTTACAAGTGGTCCTAGGGCCTGAAAAGAACTCATAGGATGCTCCCAAATAGTTCAAGAACTTTCAAGTTGAGAGATAGGAAGAAAGAATGATTTTGGTGCAAGTTGTAATGAAAACTTAACACCTATTTATAGTGTTTAGGAATTGTTTGGATGATTGCCATGTGTTTAGAGAAGTTCTAAGATGATAACAAGTGTTATGCCAGCTGTTAAAACCATCAAAGAGCTCCTAGATTCGAATTTATGTGTGTATAGGTTGTATGTGTGGTGAACAAGCAACGAACAATTAATAAAAAAAAATTATGTTACTACTGCAGGCTGACGGCCCGCGACCAAACTTGGCCCAAGGCTCGCTGCCCGCGAGCGAGTCTGGCCCAGCTATATATGTTTGGCAGTTTGTCACTTCTTGTGATAACCCGAGATTTCAAGGTCTTTCCTCTACGCATCACTTGTTTCGCAACCTTGCATTCACAGTTCATCTTACTTGTTTCGATCTAGCTCCTCGTCTTGGGGAGCCCGAACTCTATTGTGGAAATGGAGGACGAGTCCTTTCGTACGTGTACAGACTACCACAAGGTGGCAATCATAGACCGCCACCCTCTATCTCGCATTGACGACCTACTTGACCAGCTGTAATGATCAAGCTTCTATTTGGAAACCGACTTAAGATCGGACTGTCACTTGATGGAAGACTCAGGGGAGGATGACTCCTAACACGGCGTTACAGATACAGTACGTGTAACATGCTCATTTTTATCATATAAGAATTATAGGGTTGTCTAAATTTATTAACCACTAGTAACTAGTTTTATTTTTAATATAATTATTCGACCCAAATAGTTTTAAAACTATTTTATATATAGTTGGTTGTAATGTTATACTAATTAATTGGCGTGTATATGGGTGACCTTTCTATTAAAATAAAAGTGTACAAAAACTTATATTATTAGACAGGTAGATTACGGGTAAGTTGACTGTTAGAAATATAAAGTACCTAGACGGACCCACGAACCCTTTAATAATTAAATTATAAAAATACAATATATTTGAATCTACTCCGTTTTTAATGAAACTTGGTTCAAAATGTAGATACAAATATTCTCGATCTAATGACATATTCATTGTTTTATAAAACGTCGTATTTTATAAGTTATAAGCGCCAAATAAGTAAAGCAGTTAAATTAATTATAATATATATATATATATAATAAATTAATAATTAAATAACTTAAAGTGTACGTGTACACTTTGAAAAATAAAATAATAAATAATCAAACTAAATCATCACTCAAGGTTGTGTACGTGTATGGCATGCAAGGGATTGTGAAACTTAGCTTCCAAGTCTGGAGTGTATATATATGAAAAAAAAATCAGTTCACTACTTCTTGGTCCAAACTTCTCTCTCTCGACTTCATTCTCTCATAATTCTATTTTTATTTTTTTATTTCACTTATAATAATAATAAGACCCTGCCCCATTTTAAGTGTTTTAACTCTCGATCACCGCTACCCTTTCCGATTGATCTGGAGCTCCATAACGCATGTCAAGGCTCTGCCCGACTAAGTTCGTTGGGGTTCTGTCTCGTGACATAGGGATAAGGTTGAATTAGGGTTATTATACTTAACACGAGTGCACATATATATATTGAAGAAACACTAGATAAATGGTCGGAACCGAGATATCTAGGGGGTTTGAATCCGCATAAAAAGGTTAGCTCTCACTCGATTTGATTCAGTTGCAGCTGACCTTCTTCTCCGAAGCTCTGCAAAAAAGAGCACCGTTAGCCTCGCCAAGGGGAGAAGAGGGTTCTCTCCTTGACCCGACTCCGGTGTGAGAATAAGTATTGATAATGAAGAAGAAGGAGTATTTGAATAGTGTGTGTAATCTGAGTTCATACCTGAATAGTTCTCGTATTTATAACCGGGAGTTCGGGAGGGAAAACCTGTTATTGAAAAGATAACGGAAGATGCTAACGCCGTAGCGGTTACATTTTCTTCCGTTAAGTTCTTTGATCCAACGTCAAGTTGTCTCGATCCGATGTGAATGCACACGGATCGTGGTTTGATCTATGGCTGGGGAGTTGCCACGTGGAAAGTGATTTAAGTGGAGATTTATTCTCCAATTGCATGCCTTCGTTGTGATTTCAAGAGTGCCCGTGGTAATGACACGTGTCCAGACGGTTATAACCGCCTGGGTGGTGCACGATTGTTTTTCTTCTAGAAGATTACTGCTGTAATCTGGTGTAACACCTTACTGTATGGAAACAGACGAATAAATCCCAAGTCTGGGTAAAATAATATCCAAGTCTGGATATTTGGGCGGAAGTATTGATCTCAGGATTTTTATCCTTTGCTAATGGGAGAAGGCGCAAGGATTTATGTTTTCCTTTGGGCGCGCGACTATAGATTGCTGACTGTTTTTTTCCTTTTGTAAGACCAGTGCGCTGCTGCTCAAGGTTAGAAAGTTAGAAGCAGGGTTGTGGTATGGTCCTAAATACTTATTATGAGGTTTTTGGGACCTTACCCCTTCAAGTCCCCCCAGTCTAGTGTTGTACTTATGCAAATAAGTGGAGCACTAGACTAATGAGAGGGGAATGCTTTTGGGCGCGAGAAATAAGGAACCTTCTCTGAGAAGCTTTAATTTGTTGAAAAAGTGAAAAAATGTGACTTTGTAATCATGCTCTGACGTGTAATGACGTCAGCTGTCAGTAAGAGTGGGTATTTTTCTCTTTTGTCTTGAGATTTGTAGTGGCGCTTGTCAGACTTCATTAATGAGGAAATGACCCTGGTTCCTGTAGCGCCGTTTGGATGTGATATAGTTCTGACAATTAATGATGAGTGTGTTTCTCCTTTCCCGAGGTTGAGTTCTTTTATATATATGCATTGGGATGCTTAGTTTATCTTTTTAATTTGGAAAAATTGAAGGGAAACGTACTGTTCGTTCCCGACGACTCTCAGATATCCTGAAGATTCGAGAAGCTGCTGAAGCTCTCTTGCTACTTGCTGCTTCTCCGCCATTGATGGCTACCGGAGAGAACTCTATCCTTGCTGGTCTTTCTATGGTGGTTTGTTCTGATGACAAAGTTCTCCGGCAAGGAAGGGTTGCTGATAATAATATTGTTGTGCTGGATGCGGATGGTTTGACTGCTCGTTTTCCGATGATCCGGGAAGGAGGGTGTCGGTTGGTGTACCGACGCCGGAAAAAACCTCCGGGGAAAGTGGATGTTGAAGATGAACTTGCTGTTGATTAGGTTTTGGGAATTGTATTTCCCTTTCTTTGATGTTTATGTTAGTCTGTTAGTATAAACCTCTTTTTGAAGATCACCGGTGTGATTATTGTAAATATTCTTAGTTTTTGGTACTAAAAATTTCCAAAGATCATTGTCATGATCTTTGTTAAGAAGTGTTTTATGTTACACTGGGTAATGTATATTTTAATGCACTGCCGTGCTTGTAATTTGCTTGTTTAGATTACAATATGTTGCATGTTCTTAATTGCTTTGAATAGGTAAGGCGAATGAGAGATGGTATTGTGCTCATGTGTGAACGTTTGTCCAAAAGGCCTGATTGTTTGCCTGGTTTAGACTGTTCATGAGGTGTACAATGTTTGACCATATTGTTTTCGCGCGAACCAAAGAAATTACATGCAATTTGTAATAAATAGTGACATAAGTAAAGATGATGTTTGTATTGATAAGAGCGCAAGGCTTGCAATACAAGACATAATAAAGAAATACATTGCCTGTATGTTCTTTCCGCTTTTGTAGACTTGGTTTATATGTAACACCTGCGCAACTGTTGTGCGTTCCAGGTGCGGGGAACTAAGGTCCCATCGATCCTTTTTAAGGTATATGCCCCTTTGCCTAGGACCTCGTTGATGATGTATGGCCCTTCCCATTTTGGCGCTAATTTGCCCGGCTTTTCAGCGTTTGAAGCTTCATTGTCGCGCAAGACGAAATCACCGGGGACAAAGGTGCATACGCGGACGCGCGCATTGTAATATTTTTCGAGTTTGGATTTGTACCTTGCTTCTGTTATGGTGGCGTTCTCGCGCCTTTCTTCCAGAAGGTCCAAATCCATTCTTCGCTCTTGTTCATTGTTCTGTTTTTCCATGGCTATCATGCGCGGTGATGGTAATCCGATCTCAGCTGGAATGACGGCCTCAGACCCATAGACTAGACTGAACGGAGTTTCGCCTGTGCTAGTTTTTGGCATTGTTCGATGTGCCCAAAGGATGCTGGGAAGTTCGTCGACCCATCCTCTGCGTGCTGTTCCTAGCCGCGCTTTTATGCCGTCGACGATCTGTTTGTTCACACTTTCTACTTGACCGTTTGCTTGGGGGTGTGTGACGGAAGCGAAATTATGTTCGATCTTCATTTCTTTGAACCATTTTTGAAGATCTTCTGAGGCGAAGTTTGTACCATTGTCGGAAATAATGCGCAATGGTAATCCAAACCTGCAAATGATATGTTCCCATATAAATTTGCGGATTACCATTGCTGTTGTTGAGGCCAAAGCTTTAACTTCTACCCATTTGGTGAAGTAATCAACCGCCACGATGATTAATTTTACTGCTCCTGGCGCGTCAGGAAATGGGCCGACAAGATCGATACCCCACTGTTGGAATGGCCAGGCGGAAGTAACGGGAATTAGCGGATTTTTGGGTCGGAGTGTCTTTGGGGCGTGGCGTTGACAGGCTGCGCATCTTCTTAATAAATCAACTGCGTCCATGTGCATCCCTGGCCAGTAGTATCCAGCGCTCATTATCTTTGCCACGACCATGCGCGGTCCCGCGTGTATTCCGCATAATCCTTCGTGGATTTCCCTGACTAGGTATTGGGCGTCTGTTTTATCAACACAGCATAATAATGGGCCCATAAATGACTTTCGGTAAAGGACGCCATCCGCTATTTCATAATTTATCGCTTTGTGTTGTATTTTTCGAGCTTCTGCTTTTCCTTCCGGAAGTTTTCCGTGTTGAAGGTATAAAATAATTGGAGACATCCAGGATGGATTTCCCATTTCTATGACACTTACTTGCTTGAGATGAATAGAAGGGTTGGATAGTACCTCTATGCGTACTTCCTTTGCTAAGTGTTTGAAGCTGGTAGCGGCTAATTTGCTTAGCGCATCTGCGTGCTTGTTCTCGCTTCTGTTTATGTGGTTAACTTTGAATGTTTGGAATTGGCTGATTAGAACTCGCGCTTGTTCAAGGTATAATGCCATAGCTTCTTTTGCATCGTAATTTCCATTAACTTGCTCGGCTACTAGTTTTGAATCGACGTTAGCTTCAAGATTTCTTGCCCCCATTTTTAGCGCTAAGCGAAGGCCAGCTAGAAACGCTTCATATTCTGCTTCGTTGTTAGTGCTTCGGAAATCTAGGCGTATGGCATATGTGAGTTCGTGATTATCTGGGCTGATTAGTCGGAGACCTGCTCCTGCTCCATCGTCATTG
Organism: Helianthus tuberosus; assembly: GCA_030545235.1. Lineage (NCBI taxonomy): Eukaryota > Viridiplantae > Streptophyta > Magnoliopsida > Asterales > Asteraceae > Helianthus > Helianthus tuberosus. The sequence continues at coordinate 14,004 of JARYGA010022793.1, read as the reverse complement.
GAAGCGCCATCTGTGTGTAAAGTCCAGACTCTATCGTCAAAAACGGGTATAGGGTTCTGGATTGCTTCGCACTCTTGAACTTTGTCGATGGGAACTTCGGTAGCAAAATCTGCTAGGACTTGCCCTTTGATTGCTGGTCTTGGTCTATAGAAGATATTGTATCCTCCCAGCTCAATGGCCCATTTAGCCAACCTTCCCGCGACGTCGGGTTTGGATAAAATCTGGCCCAAATGATAATTAGTGAGAACTGTGATGACGTGGCCCGAAAAATATTTGCGCAGTCGTCGTGATGCGTGTACTAGTGCAAGGACGAGTTTTTCTATCATTGAGTAATGAGTTTCCGGACCGGTGAGCATTTTGCTTATATAATAGATTGGAGTCTGAATGTTTTCGCATTCTACCATCAGTACTGCCCCGACCGCTACTTCCGCAGCAGATAGATATAATATTAGTGGTTCTTTTTCTTTTGGCGCGGTCAGCGTTGGTAGCTGGATTAAACATTCTTTCATTTGCTTGAATGCTGCTTCCGCTTCAGCTGTCCATTGAAAGTCGGTTTTCTTTGCGCAATTTCGTAGCGTGCTGATGAATGGATAAGACTTGGCTGCGTGATTAGCCAAAAATCTGTTCAAGGCTGCCAAACGCCCGACGAGCCTTTGCATTTCTTTGACTGTTGCTGGTGACGGCATTAGCTGAATAGCCTGCACTTTTTCTGGATTTACTTTAAAGCCATCTCTTGTGACTATGAAACCCAAAAATTTTCCTTCTTCCATGCCGAAGGAGCATTTTGTTGGGTTGAGTTTTAAATTCACACTGCGCAGAGAGTCGAATGTGCGCTGAATATTATTGAGCATCGAATCTTCCTCATGGCTCATGATGACAAGGTCATCCATGTACACTTGAACTGTCTTGCCGATGTCGCTGTTGAAAACTGTGTCCATTAATCTCTGGTAAGTTGCGCCGGCATTGCGCAAACCAAAAGGCATTTTGGTGTAGCAGAAGATGCCTTTATCAGTGTGGAATGCGGTCTTATCTTCGTCCTCCTCTTTCATTTGGACTTGATGATAGCCTTTGTAGCAGTCGAGAAAACATTTCCATCTGAATGATGCTAGGGAGTCTACGTTTTTATCTATCTCCGGCAGTGCGTAGCAATCTTTCGGACATGCTTTGTTGAGGTCTTTGAAGTCGACACACATTCTCCAGCCACCACTGTGTTTCTGTACCATTACAGGATTAGCAACCCATGTATGGTATTTGACTTCTCGTATGATTCCTGCGTTGAGTAGTTCTGCCACTTGTTCGTCCATGGCTTTTGCTTTTTCTTCACTAAAGCTGCGCCTCCCCTGAGCAACAGGTTCCGCTGATGGTTTTATATTTAGGCAATGCTATGCTATGTCGCGCGGGACCCCAGTCATGTCTGCTGGGCACCAGGCGAATATATCTTTGTTGTTAGACAACAATTCTTTGAGTTGTGTTCGTGTTGCTGGTGAAATGGCGTGTCCCAGCAGGATGGTCTGCTCTGGGTATTCGTTGTTCAGGACCCATTTCTCTGGTTCGTTTGATGTCGAAGGTTTGACTGCCTTTGTTGGTGGTTCATCGTCCACATACATGACTTCTTTACGTGAGTATAGAATTGCAACACCGGTTTTCGTTGGAAATCCACATGCAGCATGTGGGATAGAAGTGATCATGCTAAATTCTCTTTGTGACCTTCTTCCGAGCAGGATATCATGGCGTGATGTTGCCGGCATGACCATGAAATTGACTGTGACGGTTCGTGAATGCTCGCCATCCGATAAAGTCACAGGGAAAGCTATTTGTCCTAATGGGAATACAGCTTCGTTGCAGAATCCGGTGAGGGGAAAATCGACCGGTTCCAGGCGTGCTTTGTCTTCTGGGTCCAGCTGTTTGAAACATTGCTCATATATGATGTCCATCGAGCTTCCTGGATCTATAAACATATAATCCGTTCGGTAATGTCCGAAGATACCAGTAATAATCACTGGTTGTTCTTCCTGAGGGCCCCCAGGAACAACAGGAAACACAACTTGCTGTTCCCTCCAATGTTGATCGTAGTTTCGTTTATTTGGCCTTCGTGACGGACCTCCTTGAATCATGTTTGTTTTTTTGGTTTGTATTTCAATGGTACGATGAGATTGGATGTCCCCCCGACGTGGTGTTGGTGGGTCCAATACTGTAGTGATGATTTCTCCTCCAGATCTGACGTTTGGGGACTCAGATCTGGTGATTTGCACAATGATTATGTTTAAAGCAGCTTGCCATCTGCTTAACCAATGTTCTGGGGATCTTTCTATGATTAGATCTGAGAAATTCTCCCTTTCTGAGTGACTGTTGTCTCTGTTTTTTCTCATGATTTCATTGATCTGAGTATTTTGGGTTGTAGAACCTTCAGATCGAGGATCTGATAGGTGAGATAATGAATTTTCTGTCATGCTAAGAACAGAGTATGAGATGAACTGAATCGAAATGAGATAAAAACAAGAAAACAGAAGAATCGATGGGCGCCAATGAAGAAACACTAGATAAATGGTCGGAACCGAGATATCTAGGGGGTTTGAATCCGCATAAAAAGGTTAGCTCTCACTCGATTTGATTCAGTTGCAGCTGACCTTCTTCTCCGAAGCTCTGCAAAAAAGAGCACCGTTAGCCTCGCCAAGGGGAGAAGAGGGTTCTCTCCTTGACCCGACTCCGGTGTGAGAATAAGTATTGATAATGAAGAAGGAGTATTTGAATAGTGTGTGTAATCTGAGTTCATACCTGAATAGTTCTCGTATTTATAACCGGGAGTTCGGGAGGGAAAACCTGTTATTGAAAAGATAATGGAAGATGCTAACGCCGTAGCGGTTACATTTTCTTCCGTTAAGTTCTTTGATCCAACGTCAAGTTGTCTCGATCCGATGTGAATGCACACAGATCGTGGTTTGATCTATGGCTGGGAAGTTGCCACATGGAAAGTGATTTAAGTGGAGATTTATTCTCCAATTGCATGCCTTCGTTGTGATTTCAAGAGTGCCCGTGGTAATGACACGTGTCCAGACGGTTATAACCGCCTGGGTGGTGCACGATTGTTTTTCTTCTAGAAGATTACTGCTGTAATCTGGTGTGACACCTTACTGTATGGAAACAGACGAATAAATCCCAAGTCTGGGTAAAATAATATCCAAGTCTGGATATTTGGGCGGAAGTATTGATCTCAGGATTTTTATCCTTTGCTAATGGGAGAAGGCGCAAGGATTTATGTTTTCCTTTGGGCGCGTGACTATAGATTGTTGACTGTTTTTTTCCTTTTGTAAGACCAGTGCGCTGTTGCGCAAGGTTAGAAAGTTAGAAGCAGGGTTGTGGTATGGTCCTAAATACTTATTATGAGGTTTTTGGGACCTTACCCCTTCATATATATATATATTTTAAAATAGCTCAGAAGTTATACCCAAGATTCTACCAGGAGGCTTTGTAGTTGAACCCTAAAGTTACAAAGTGAGTCCATTCTCTTTTCTCACAGTTTTATCATTTTTTGTGATACAGTTATATTTAAAAATGCTTTTCAAAATCCTAAATGTTTACCAGTTATACTTACAGTGATTAAATTTTTATATTCTGTAATAACTGCCGGTATGGAAGGTTTTATACATTACTTTACCCTCGTTACTATTGGCCAAAAAGTTAGCCAATAGTAACATGACCACAATCACAGGGGGGATTGTGCCCCAGTAGCCATAGCCTATAACTAATATTATTTTAACATTAAATCATTAATAAATTTAATGTATGATGGAGATAAATCTAAATGGTGTATATAACCATTATTACAATATATATTAAAGAAAATATATTTAATAAACCTAAATTACTATTTACATTATAAAATAATGTTTTGTCCATAAATGTATACCATAATTAAATAGTCAAAAATAATATATTCCACTATACTAAGATTATATTTTTAGTCTTAGTCACGTTAATATATTAAATAATAATATTACACTTATTTAATTAATATATTATATTTGATAAGTTATAGCTATTAGTTTGATAGAAAATGATATATATTTCATTTTTGGGCTAAGTGGTTTTGTGCCATAGAAAATATATTTGATAAAGTAATGTCACGGGACACTACTAAGTTCAGAGTCACTAGTTGAGAGAATGATCAACACTGACTTGACCGAAGGCACTAGTTGAGAGAATGATCAACAGTGTTATGACCACAGGCACTAGTTGAGAGAATGATCAACAGTGTTATGACCAGAGTCACTAGTTGAAAGAATGATCAACAGTGATGTGACCAGAGTCACTAGATGAAAGAATGATCAACAGTGATATGACCACCGTCACGGGAATCGCCTAGTGACAAATACCTTTGAATAATAGTAAAATATAATTACTTGATAAATTCACTATTGGATGAAAGTTAGCCAATGAGTGATATGACCACCGTCACATCGGAACTGCCACCATGTGACAAATACTGATTGAGTTTTTGGGTAAATATAAGCAAATATAAAACCCTTGATGCTGTAAAGTATAACAATATATTTTTATAAAAAAATGGAATGAACTCGCCAGTATTTATTACTAATAAACTATTTTCAAAACACGTTTCAGGTAACTTGATGTAAGGATAGTAGAAGCCAGTTATGGAGCACTGAAGGCTTAAATAAAGTGGCTATAATAAAAGAAGAAAATATGTTTTATTTATTTGGGTTTATCCCTATAAAAAACAATTGAATTAAATATGGTTTTAAGCCCATTTATTTAATATTAAAAGTTCGGTGTTTTACAAACTCTGAAATTATTTCCTAACTACGATCCTGATGAAAAAAATTTCCGTTGCGTAATTAATAAACACCGATACCATCTGACTGGCTCGCGGCTCCAGCTCCCAGGGTAGGGTCGGAGACTGTGACAGAAGGTGGCATCAGAGCCACTTGTTTAAGCTATTTTTGTGTTCTTTTAATACCTAATCTGAAACAATAAAGTTAGGAAATTAATACAAAGTAACATATGTGTTATTTTTGTAGATTGAAATATATGAATATATATATATGTAGATATGCACACATGATTCTTGAAAGTATTGTTTTGTTTTAACTATTCTGTGATATTAATAGTTGAAATTATTTGCAATTCAGATGTCGAATGAAGTATCACATAATCCAGAAGTTCGTGCTAATAATGAAAATCCTTTGGATAAAAATGCTATAGAAAATATGATAGCCCAAGGAATAGCTAATGTTTTACCTTTAATAATTAAAGCCGTTAAAAACCCCGTAGAACCCACCCAAGTTGTGAGTAGCAAGCATACTCGCAACGACAGTTTTAGCCACAGTGTCAATGGAGGCGATGACTCTCGGGTGTACCTACAAAGAATTTCTAGCTTGTAAACCAACTGAGTTTGCAGGCAGTGAAGGAGCCACGACTGCTCTACGATGGTTGGAAAAGACGGAAGTTGTTCTTAAATCAGCAAATGTGCCGAAGAAGATAAGGTGATGTATGCTTCCAACCTCTTCAAGGAAGAAGCCTTAGCATGGTGGAATACAATCCTTCAAGCAAAAGGAAGTGACATGGCTTATGCCATGAACTGGGAAAAATTCAAGAAAATGAAAGAAAGGAAATTTTGTCCCCCTTATGAAAAGGAACGAATGGCTAACGAGTTCCTAAATCATAAAATGATAGATGTGAATTGTCGTGAATATACGACAACGTTCTTCGAATATGCAAGAATGGTACCAACTCTGGCTTCGCCAGAACTCGTACTAATTTCTCATTATATTTGGGGATTAGTTAGCGAAATCTGAGACATGGTCAAGGCCGCCAGGCTACAGACTATTGAAGAAACAGTTGAACTAGCTAACATCCTGACAGACAGACTAATCCGCACAAGAGAAGAAAACAAGAAGAAAGAGTTAGCCCAGAAAATTTCCCAAGAATTCAAGAAGAAAGGAACTGAACCGTCATTGGAGCAACCAACCTGCAGAAGCTGTAACAAAAATCATTCAGGAAGATGCCGTTTTAGGAGAACACCCTACTGTGGCTTCTGCAAGATGACCGGGCATATAGAAGAAGAGTGTAGAAGGAAAACTAATGTTTGTTTCAATTGAGGAGAAACGGGACACATTAAACCATATTGCCCGAAACTGACTAAATCACCTGACAACAAGGCAAAAACAACCGACGGAGCTAAGAAGAACGCGCGAGCATTCGTACTTACTACGCAAGAAGCAGAAATGATTCCAGGCGTAATCACAGATATGTAATATCTAAGTTAAGTTATTATTTGACCCTAGTACAAATAAAAGTTACTAAATAAATTCATCATGTCAAATACTTCATCTATTCAAAACCATAACAGACTTGTTTGGTCTTCACTTTCATTGAATCCTTTAATTGGTTACGACACCTTGTGGTGGCATTTTCTTTAACTTGAAGCTTGCGCTAATCACATTTTCACACCTGATGTACGGATTTATTTATTTAATTTATGTTGGTCCATTATCTTAAACATTCTTAATACAATTATGCGTTAAGATAAGAGTACACAAATTCATATCATATTCCGGTGTATCTCTAAAGCTTCTTTCATCATTGATCGAAAATTTTATGATATTCATTTGGTCTTTCATCGTCAATTGAAAATTCTATGAATATCCAAATTTACTTCATTAAAACTTTCAGTTGATTACGAAAACGGTGAAATTGTTCGGTCACCGTAATTATTGAACTATTTCTTTCCTTACGACACCCTGCGGCGTCGATATAAACTTGTAGCTTGCGCTAATCATAATCATACGAATCACGCAAAACTACGTATGTCTTTCCTTTGATTCATCATTCAAAAGTAGTCTTGATACAATTATGTACTAAGACAATGATACACTAAACTCTATTGTATTTCGGTGTATCCTTACAATTCAATAAATGTCAACCCACTGATCTTTCTCTTGTTATGGTTCGATAGTTGACAAATCATTTTTGTGCTTCTATTTCATTTGAGCTTGTTGATTCTGAGTCTTCCTCAGTTGACAATCAAAGTAAGTTTTCTTTCGACAGTGAACGCTATTGTTTCTAAAAGTCATTTACAACCTATAAACAGTCAATTTAGACATCTATTGATCATATATCTGTTTTGGCTTGAACCTAGTCACCTTGGAAATTATATCATTTCATCTCGTTCATTTGACATTGATTTTTTCAAATAATTCAGTTGAACCATTGAGTCCTATTTATTATACAACTCATATTCACAAAATTTGATGTTTTGATTTTGTATCATTTACCATAATATTGTTTTTATTGACTAAGACGTGACATAACTCTAAAAGAGATATCGTAGCCCAAATCTCGAGGACGAGATTTAAAACAAGGTGGGGAGGATGTAACATTCCCATTTTTATCATATAAGAATTATAGGGTTGTCTAAATTTATTAACCACTAGTAACTAGTTTTATTTTTAATATAATTATTCGACCCAAATAGTTTTAAAACTATTTTATATATAGTTGGTTGTAATGTTATACTAATTAATTGGCATGTATATGGGTGACCTTTCTATTAAAATAAAAGTGTACAAAAACTTATATTATTAGACAGGTAGATTACAGGTAAGTTGACTGTTAGAAAATATAAAGTACCTAGACGGACCCACAAACCGTTTAATAATTAAATTATAAAAATACAATATATTTGAACCTACTCCGTTTGTAATGAAACTTGGTTCAAAATGTAGATACAAATATTCTCCTTCTAATGACATATTCATTGTTTTATAAAACGTCGTATTTTATAAGTTATAAGCGCCAAATAAGTAAAGCAGTTAAATTAATTATAATATATATATATAATAAATTAATAATTAAATAACTTAAAGTGTACGTGTACACTTTGAAAAATAAAATAATAAATAATCAAACTAAATCATCACTCAAGGTTGTGTACGTGTATGGCATGCAAGGGATTGTGAAACTTAGCTTCCAAGTCTTGAGTGTATATATATGAAAAAAAAATCACTTCACTACTTCTTGGTCCAAACTTCTCTCTCTCGACTTCATTCTCTCATAATTCTCTTTTTATTTTTTTATTTCACTGATAATAATAATAATAATAAGACCCTGCCCCGTTTTAAGTGTTTTAACTCACGATCACCGCTACCCTTTCCGATTGATCTGGAGCCCCATAACGCATGTCAAGGCTCTGCCCGACTAAGTTCGTTGGGGTTCTGTCTCGTGACATAGGGATAAGGTTGAATTAGGGTTATTATACTTAACACGAGTGCAAATATATATATATATATATATATATATATTTAAAATAGCTCAGAAGTTATACCCAAGATTCTACCAGGAGGCTTTCGAGTTGAACCCTAAAGTTACAAAGTGAGTCCATTCTCTTTTCTCACAGTTTTATCACTTTTTTGTGATACAGTTATATTTAAAAATGCTTTCCAAAATCCTAAATGTTTACCAGTTATACTTACAGTGATTAAATTTTTATATTCTGTAATAACTGCCGGTATGGAAGGTTTTATACATTACTTGACCCTCGTTACTATTGGCCCAAAAGTTAGCCAATAGTAACATGACCACAATCACAGGGGGAATTGTGCCCCAGTAGCCATAGCCTATAACTAATATTATTTTAACATTAAATCATTAATAAATTTAATGTATGATGGAGATAAATCTAAATGGTGTATATAATCATTATTACAATATATATTAAAGAAAATATATTTAATAAACCTAAATTACTATTTACATTATAAAATAATGTTTGGTCCATAAATATATACCATAATAAAATAGTCAAAAATAATATATTTCACTATACTAAGATTATATTTTTAGTCTTAGTCACGTTAATATATTAAATAATAATATTACAATTATTTAATTAATATATTATATTTGATAAGTTATAGCTATTAGTTTGATAGAAAATAATATATATTTCATTTTTATAAAAAAATGGAATGAACTCGCCAGTATTTATTACTGATAAACTATTTTCAAAACACGTTTCAGGTAACTTGATGTAAGGATAGTAGAAGCCAGCTATGGAGCACTGAAGGCATAAATAAACTGGCTGTAATAAAAGAAGAAAATTATGTTTTATTTATTTGGGTTTATCCCTACAAAAAAAACAACTGAATTAAATATGGTTTTAAGCCCATTTATTTAATATTAAAAGTTTGGTGTTTTACAAACTCTGAAATTATTTCCTAACTACGATCCTGATGAAAAAAAAAATTCCGCTGCGTAATTAATAAACACCGATACCATCTGACTGGCTCACGGCTCCCGCTCCCAGGGTAGGGTTGGAGGCTGTGACAGTACAGCCATTACGATTTTCTATTCGGATTGTTTAAGTTATCGAACACACCAGCAGCCTTAGGGATCACATGAGTAGTATGTGTCAACCTCATCTCGCCAGATTCATCAACCGTGTTTATCTATGAAGTTTTGAATCACTTCCAGGAGAAAGGAACACCATGAACGGCACTTGTATTTCATCTTAGAGCTCCTAGGGGAGGAGCAACTCCATGCGAAGTCTACCTAAGAGTGACTTCAAGATTCGAGAAGTACACTTTCTTGGTCACGTGGTCAACGAAGTGGGGATACACGTGAATCTCGCTAAGATCCATTTTATTAGAATGGGTCGGCACCAAGGAGTCCTTCGGGGATACAACAATTTCTTGGTCTCGCTGGATACTATCGTAGATTCATCGCGGGATTTTCGAAGATCGAGCATATTTAATCTCTTCGGCACAGTAGGGCGATGTGTATTCGTGGGAGACAAAACAGGAGGACGTCTTTCCAGCTTTTGAAACCCAACTCTATAATGCACTGAGCATCGTTTTTACCCAAGGGTACGGGTCATCTAGCGGTATACCATGATGATTTGAATCAGAGTCCCAGTTACACGCCAATGCAACACGAGAATGTGATGGCTTACGTAGTGGATTTACAAGAAGAATTGCATGAGTCACAACCTGCGATGGAAACCATGGTCTTTGAATTTAAGTTAGAGGCATTACTTGGATTGTACCAAATGCACTACTTAGACCGATCACAAGGGCCTCCCGTGTACCCCTGTTTTGAAAGAGCTAAACATGTGATGGCATCGCTGGATGGAACCTTTGAATGATTTCGACTGTGAAACCTAGACGAGTGTGAGCCTCGCAACACACCATCGACTCTAACCTACATGATCAGATTCGCCCTGTTCGAACCGAAGCACTGAAGGAAGAGAATTTTCAAGTTGAGTCCATGCAGGGCATGGAGGAGCAACTTTTGGCAAATCAGGCAATACCCACTACCTCATGGAGCGAATATGGGTCTCACTATACAGCAATCCTAGGGAATTTGTGTTGGGCAAATCACACGAGCCTTGATATTCTGCTCGTCCGGGTTTTGATAGAATGTCTTGGGATCTAAGGATCTTGTACTAGCGACCGGGAGTGAAAGCCCACATAGCAATGTATGTGAACGATGTTTGACTTGTGCGAAAGTCAAGGTGGAATATCAGAAACCTTCTGGTTTGTGTCAGCAATCAGAAACACCCGTGTGGAAATGAGAATAGACTGCCATGGATTTTGTCACTGGTCTACTTAAAACTCGAAACAGAGACAATATCACCTGGGTGATCGTTGATTATCTCATGTAACCAGTACACTTTCTTGCAATCACGGAAAATTGACAAGACTTCGTATCCTGTGAGTAATTACCTGTGAAGGGCGGTTTTAGGCACGGGGTGCTAACTCCTGTTACCTCTGATTTTGATCTATACCTGATTTACGACAGGCAGTACACAACACCCTTGGATCACGTCTAGACATGAGCATTGCTTATCACCGTAGGACAAACGATCAGAGTAAACGAACCATCCTGACACTCGAAGACATGTTGCGAGCATGTATGTGATTGACTTTGGTAAAAATTGGAAGGACATTTACCTTTGGCTAGGTCCTACTGCAGCAGATACCATTATAGTATTCAGACGGCTCTGTTTGAGGCATTGCATGGACGATAATGCCAATCTCCTTGTTGGACTAAGGTGGGTGACAACCTAATCACATATCCAGGACTTGTACTGAAATCTCTGAGAAGATTGTTTGGATCAGGAATCGTGTGGCGGCAACGCGTGACCACCAGGAACGCTGATAAGCTTAGGAAACGCTGGGAGTTCACTGCAGGCGAACGTGTCATGTTGAACGTCTCACCCTTGGAGAGTGCGGTGCGCTTTGTGAAGCGTGGCAAGATGAATTTACGACATGGCCTACAAACTTGACTTACCCGACGAATTGGGTAACGTTCACGATGTCATTTATGTCTCGAACCTAAAGTAGTGGTTGTCTGATGGAGCACTTGTGATACCCTTGCTAGAGCCTAAGATTAACAACAAGTTGCAGTTTGTCAAGGAATCCATTGAAAACATGGACCAGGAAGTCAAGGTCTGTAAGCATAGTCGAATCCCGATCGTGAGAATTCGTTGGAACTCAAAACGTGGACCGGGGTTTACGTGGGAACGCGAGAATCAGATGAGGCTCAAGTATCCGTAATTGTTCAAAACGGCATACTTAAATTTTGTTGCGACTGGTGAATTTCGGGACAAATTCCCTTTCAAGTTGGGGATGATGTGGCACCTGAGGAAATCCACAGTCATCCTAGTCTGTCACTTCACTTTCTTGAGACTACTTATCAAATTTCAGGACGAAATTTCTTTCAAGTTGGGGATGATGTGACAACCTGAGATTTCAAGGTCTTTCCTCTACGCATCACTTGTTTCGCAACCTTGCTTTCACATTTCATTTTACGTTGTATTTTGTGGACGCTTTGTGTATAATTAAAATACTGTGTTTGGTCAACTCGAAGAAGAAGGATCTTCGTCACAAACCCAACTCAACAAAGAATGGTCTTCGTCACGGACACTACTCGACGAAGTATGATACTTCGTCAAGGGTGTTCGTCGCCGAAGAAGGGCTCTCGACCTAGATTAGCGAGCCTGGCCCATATGGTTGTGTGTGGTCTCTCATATTTTTGCAAAACATGAAATAACATCAAACCCTAAAGCTCCATTATAGGCTTTCAAGCGACGGCACTGTAGAGGATTCGACAAAGCTCTCCTTTCAAAGCCTTCCTTTCTCTTGTTCCTGTACATCTTTTACGATCTCTAGGTGAGTATGTTTACCTATTTTGATTTCGTTAATTGATCTTGACTGTATGATGTTTATGTGAGTGTTTTGTTTGAGGATTTATGTTTGGTATTGTATGTTAGCGAAACCACTGGTGAATAACTTATGGTAGCCAAATATTAGAGTCGATCAGGAAGTATTGAGATGTTGGTCGAACATTGATAGATGTTTGATGCTAGCATGAATGATGTTAGAATCAATATTGTTTGATGATGAGGATTCGCATATATGTTAGGGTAATGAATATGGTGGAACAACAACTTGATAAATCTGATTGTGCGTTTTACCGTATGACTACGAATTAGAGTTCCAGGAGTATAGGATGCTCGTGTAAATTGATTTAATTGAATATTGATTTTGTGTGCCAAATTCTGTAATGATCATATAACGAATTCATGCTTGATGATAGTTCATAATTAGGATACATGTTCATGATTAGAAAAGTGTTGTTTGATCCGATTCGGAAACTGTCAAACTTCTTAACATCGGTTACGGCTGAGATTAAGGAAAGATTGTAACTGACTGTGGAGAGCAGCAACGAACCATGTCTCGACGAAGAACACGGTTTGACGAAGGATAGTCCTTCGCCAGAGGATTCCTCGGACCCCTAGACGACGAAGGTTGATTCTTCGTCGACACGTTCTCGACGAACCATATAGGTTCTTCGTCATGGTCACCCTCGACGAAGCTTAGTTCTCCGCCGTAAGGGATCTTCGCCGTGCAAATGTACAGTAAACACTAACAGTTTATAATGTATGTGATGATGGAAACTTGTGTTTATAAAATACTATGTGTTGTCTGATAACCATGCTGATTAAGAATGAGAAATCTGATTTGACCTGTGTAAGTAGAACACTTACCTGTTATGGGTTGTAATATGACATCCACATGGGATGTGGACTTGTATGGGAACTGAATACTTGTTATGCGATTTATGGTAATCTTTGCAGTGAATGCAATCTGTGACAATACGTGATTTGATTATGATGAAACTGATTTTATTGGTAACTACTGATTAGGAACATGAACTTGTGTTATAAACGTGTGTGAAATCTAAATGTTTGCTATGTGTTACGTGACAATAGTATTACATGTAACTCGTTGAATACGTGTTTAGATATGTGTTTACGAAACTGATCATCTTTGGTAACCACGGTAGGGTTTGGTTGACCAACTTGGAACGGGTAATGTAACATAACATACCGAGCAAATCTAAGGTGAGTTCACTTCTCTTTTTCAAGCATGTGTCCCGGGGAGGGACATCTTGTAAATATTCCGGAGAGGAATATTGGGTAATGGGTTTGACTGGAATGTTAAACCGGAATGTTGGATAATACACTCACTCCTATCACCTTAAGTCCCATCTTCTACCGAAAAGGTTGCCGGGGAGGCAACGGGGTTATTAGTTGATAGTGCTATTAGGTTTGGCACCCTCACACCGTACCGGGGAGGACGGGCGTGAACTAATTACCTTAAATCATGACCAATGCTTTGATAGGGTTATTGGGAAGGGCAAACAATCTGGAGTCATCTTGTACAGTATCGAGTTATTATCAACATTGTTTTTGGAATTTCTTTTGAACTGAACTAAACTTTTGACAGTAAAACATGTAACACGTTTCTCGGTAAAGAAAACTGTGAACTCACCAGCATTGTCTGATACACTTTTCTGCATCCTTGCAGGTCTTTAGGTACATATCATTGGAACTTGCTGTCTGGGAAGCTGGAGTGGTCATGGGTCGATTTGCATGGAATCATGAGACACGTCTAATGGCTTTTATACACCTGGGTTATGAAA